>OZ008355.1:946547-986063 GCA_963931975.1 Cataclysta lemnata | reverse complement strand
CGAAACGAATATTGTGTCCGACGCCGCACATCGCACACCGCGGCGCTGTGCGTCACGGTCAAGCGACCAAAGCTTAACACGCAAATTAACCCGATCGATGCTGTAAAGGCTTTAACACTATACCCCATCAAGACCCTCGCAAGGCGCCTGCTAAACTTTCGGCACGAGTCAAAAAACTTTCTCTCTGTCGCTAAAAACCAAAGACCTAAAGCGGAGCGATAGCGAGGCGAAGAAAGTCGACGAGGACACGAGCGCACCGTCCTCACTCTCGGACTCGCGTTCCGTATGAGAGTCTGTATGAGGCATTAGATCCCTCAAAACAAAAATTAAACTGGTACCCGACGCAAAACTGGTCAAATCTTTAATGCACTTATCTTTAATGCTCGTTTCAAATACGCGAGTGCATAGACCCTTAACATGACGAGCGTATTACAAATAAGAATAGGTTATAAAAACGTTCGAAAATATTACAGCCTTGATTGATGCGGGAATCGAACCCGTGTCCTCCACAAACTGCAGATGCCAATACCACTTACAGCCAACCAAGAGTTGATCTGGCCAGATTGCAGAGGACGTTCAAATAAAAAACTAAAACAAATAATTAAGAGGGTAGTCCAGAAAATTAACTTGAAATGAGCTGTGGATTTTGGGCAATAAATAAATATTTTTTAATTAATAAATAGCAAACGAGTAGTAATAAAATGCGTTTTGTCCTCTTATGACGTACATGTCGCTCGATGGTCTCCCTGATGTCAGTGGCAGTGGCGGGCTCGCACTGCTGCAGCAGCTGCAGCAAACATTCAGTACTAGGCTCCGACGTGTCTGGACTCGAACTCTGAAATAACATTTCTTTAACAACAACAAGAATTCATCAAAACAACAGCCTTGATACAGAGTGTAAAACGATACTGTATTTAATTAATCGGCCCTTAGTTCGTCGACATCTTATTTTATCAGTCGAGATTTCTTTAAGAATATTAACTGAAATGCCTGTTGATCAGTGGGAAGAAGTGTATTGCCACCCACATTTTTCACGTTATAACATGTCACACACGATGTCTGTCCGTATAAGAACCCGTAGTTAAAACTCGTGGGTATTGGTGCTGAATAAAGTAAGTGAAAGTCTCTTACGTTCTCAGAACCTATTTTTCTCAATAATGACAGTTGACATGACGAGATGACACAAACACGTTTTTTTTGTTTTGAATTTTATTTTGCCATCTGGATACCGAATATGTTCTGTTGAATGTCTGAACGGAAACTTAATCAGTATCGCCACCGTCACGCGCTACCGAATTTTAAACAAATAAATAATAGTGATTGTGATTAAGAATCCCTAATTAATGAATAGCAAACGGATGAAGAGCGTCTAAAACAAGAACAAGCGACATTTACTGGAGTAAGCAGACACTGAACTATACTATATAAACATGCAACTGGAATAGACAACTTATTCTATAGAAAATTGCACTAAATACAATAAGGGACACCACAAACGAGTGTTTCGCGATTAAGCTCTGTCGCGAACTATGATTTATTGTTTTGCGACACGATTTTATAATCGTCATCATCGTTGAAAACCGCGATTATTTTGTCGCATATGCGCGCAGTCCTATAAACCTACATTGCATTTCTGCCACAAAATCATCGCTCGGTAAAAGGTCGTAGTGCGCGCTTAGCGTAATCAAAAATTAACTATAAAGGCCCACATTAAGGTTCCAAGTGCTCTTATTTTAAAGATATTAAGGACTATTACTCGTTTGCGCCAAACGATCATGCGGGTACTCGGTGGATTCGTAATAGGTATTACTTATAATAAATTAAATAACTTATATTCTCAGACAAGTAATTTTAAATTTTATTTAAGTGCATTATAATTACGATGCATATTTTCTCTAGTAGAGTAACAGATATTTTTATTAATTTAAAATAAAATGGTGCACTTATCAATGACACTATTAAGTGACATAAATATGAGATGATGTAAAAACTTCCACTTGTTATTATAAACAATGGCAGTACGACCCTTTTTTATCAAACGTTCATTAAACCTGGTAATTGCTGAAGGCCTTCATTACGGATAAATAAATAGGGGGAGGGCCATAGCCTACCACACCGACCCAGTGAGGTCATGTTTGGTCACCAATCCAATAATATAGGGGACATTAAAAAGTTGGTGATTGGTCAAAGCTTTTATTTTTAATTCTATTTTATTTTAAGGACTTTTATCCATTGGATATTTTTAGTCAAACAACAGGTCGTTTCTTTGCTAAATTGGCACCAAATCCCACTTAAGGGGCTTAAGGAGCCGGGTTTTCACAGTCCGAATTCACTCGGGCCGAGTGGGCTCGGATGACTACTCGGATGTCTCTGATTGGATGCCGGCGTCCGAGTCCCTTGGTGATTATGTGTTTACACGATACGAGGTGTGAAAACCCGGCTTTACAGTCAAAGACAAATAGCTCGTTAGTAACACAATCCAGAATCCACCGCATACCCTTCCACGTACCTCAACGCCGAGCTTCTTGAGACGGTCGATCGTGGCTTCGGTGTACTCCTCCAACGAGACCTTCTTCGAGTCAGCTTGGGTCTTCAGCTCGGTGGCGCGCGCTTCCTCACTCTCCGCCTACAGACACGGCAGGTGTAGCAACGGAACGGGGCATAAACAGGGAGTTCTGAATCCGGTGTTGTCAACACAACATTTTGGTGGGTAGTCGAATTTTTTTTACAATTCACATGTTACTCTCACTCTTACTCAAACCACGATAGATAATGGCGGTTTTAATTTTTAATAATTAATAAAAAACACCCATGAATTTATAATTTGTTAATAGAATATAAATTCAGAACTCCGAGGTGGACAAACAAAAAATATATGAATCGCGCTACTAAACTAAAACAGACGCACAAGCCGATGGGACGCAAAATAATGTGTGGTGGTGCAAGTCGGCTAATTACAGAACTAGTTGACGCTGTGAGAGAAAAATATTAAAACAATAATAAAGACTGTTCGCGATTAAAGTGAGTGTATTGGCGGCCACTACCAATGGTTCTCGCCGTTTGATCTGAAATGAGTTGCATGCACAAAATATGTACCTAAACTATACTATTTTGAAACTGCAATAAATAGAAATTAAATAAAAAGAATTCTTAAACGCATAATAATAATATAAAAAAAAAAACATTAAAAAACAGATCGATAAAATATTTAATCGATGCAAATCTTGCAAGTTCTCATTGGGAACAATAGTTTCATGATTCACTATACAAGAATTTTCGAATCTATATTATAAAATTGATCTCTATGATATCAGCAGTAAATATAAGTTGTTTAGGATTGGAAACTCGACAAGACATTTCACAATCGAGAACCACTAGTATAAGGGCGATCAGGCCAACGACATCGATTGCAGACACCTTACATAACTAGACCATTCACGAGAACCTCCTTGTTCGTCCGCGATAAAAGCGATCTATAATTAATATGATTACAGTGCATTTTTTATAGTTTTTACGTAACGAAAGTTGTTATTAAAGTCCAATTGTGTTCGATTCAGTAGCTTTCCGGTTACTTAGATACATACTGTTCTAAATTAATTATAATACCTAACTGTAACTTTCTGTCAATACATAAGAATAATTTGAAAAAGAAACCTATCGAACCTCTATGTAAACAACTTAAAAAGAACGCGTTTTCTACATTTAAAATATTGTTTATTATATTTTCTTTACCAGTTTTTTTATTTGATTGCTTTTTTTCTTATTAATTTTTCCCAAAACATTTTCAGGAATTTCAAATCAAATTATTATCCAAAAAAATTTCTTTTAAGGAATAAAAACTATGAAGGAAGAAAATGTATGGACGGAAATATAAACTAGTTGTTAAACAAATATAACATTAGCTTCTAAAATAACTTTAAATCTAATCTACTCTACTCACGTGTTCTGGAAATCACCCACGATAATTATGATACTAAAATGACATGAATACTACAAATAATGAGTAACAAATGTTATTGTTGTATTAGTTATTAATTATTAATAAATAATATTGGTACGGCATGGCGAGTTACATCGCGTGTTTTCATTAAAATCTATATAAACTATATGATTACAATAATTTCACTACACACTGTTATTAATTTGGAATTTTTTTATTGTTTTATTATATTTAAAACTACTTACTTCAAAAGAATCAATGGCTCTTTCTGGTACTTGGATTTTTCTATTTTTTCTAACATCTCATTTAACCGTATTCTTTTACGTTTTTTTTACTATGACATGTACACGAATATAATTGATACATACTTTATTACCACAGGTACCTCCGTCACAGCGTCGTCTCTTGATGTCGTCGGCTTGTACGGTTGGCCAAAAGTAGCTTAGCGGTCGCTAGTGTAAGTAGATTTTACTAGGGTGGTTTGATTAAAAATAGGAAGAAGGAGGCGGTAGCCTCTAAGAGGTTGTGGCCACCGGTGTAACTAGACTTTATAATACTTTAAAAGAGGAGAAAGGTTGCGGTGTTGCACTGTAAAGGTCTCTAGTGTAAATTCATATGTAGACATAATAAGGTCCATATTAGAGAGAGAAGGAAGTGGAAAGCGTGATTGTGAGTGAAAGAAAATATCTGTATGGACGACACGACTGAATTAGAGAGAGAAGGCAGCGGAAGTTCTATTGCACTGTAAAGGTCGCTAGTGGAAATAAATTCAGATATAAAGGACGGTAAAAGAGAGAGAAGGATTAGGTAGGTGGTGTGGTGGCCTCTGGCCACTGACCTCTATTATACGAGTACGCTGGACTGAATACGTCTACTAAAATGTCAAATGTTTCTTGTGCCGATTTGAAGCGCCCCCTCGATCGGCAAGGGTACTAAATTTGACGTTTGTTGCTTGTATTTGACATTACAAATGCATATCTAATATTAGTTCCGTGGACGTTCACCTTCGCACACCAGTGTCATCAGCGCCAAGATGGCGATAAACAAGCTTAATTTTTTGGATGACAACCTTCAGTCCAGCGTACTTGTATAGAGGTCAGTGCCTCTGGCTCACGTGCAGGCAAACGACTTCTAAAGAAAAGGTAACAGAGTAGCAGCAATATAGTCCGACAACTTCGTGCGCAACTTTCCTGGGAAAAGTCGCTCCTCCCCGCATCACCCGCCCCCGCTAACATCTAGAGTGCCGCGTCCCCGCCACCGTCTCTCACCCCGCAGGAAGGTCGCGCAAGTTATCGGGCTGTAGTGATTGATTCAAAGGTGTCGCGTTGGGAATGGGCAGGCCCTTAGCACTCTAGCCAGGCCTGCAGATATTTTAACCGGGCAGTAGTGTTCGTACGTAACAGGTTAGCGTGGTACGGGCATGTGATGAGGAGGGCTGAATGTAACGTAACTAGAGGTATGTTAAGTATGGATGTGCATGGACCTAGAATGTGAGGAAGACCGAAGAAGTGATGGACGGATTGTGTGAAAGATGCTGAGCTCACGTCTAATAGCGGAGAGTGGAAGAAGAAGACATGTTGTGCCGACCCTGCTTAGAATAGGAGCGGTACGTACGTGCGCCTGGTGCGTGTCCCGCAGCGCGCGCAGGCGCAGCACGCGCTGGTGCAGCTCGCGCTGCCGCGCGCGCAACGCCCGGCGCCGGTGCGTCCAGCCCTTCTCCAGCGCGCGCCAGTCGCCCGACAGCCGCCGGCACGCCGCCGCGTACTCGCGCTCCATCGCCTCGCGCTCCTGTCGGCATTCCGCGTTGCAACACTCGCGGGCGTAATGGAACCACAATACACACACACACAAACAGCCTGTCCAGGTGAGGCGATTTAAGCCACGTATCGATTACGCGCTCCTTCTGTTTGAAGTATATCAACTACGCGCGTCAACTGTTCCAATGTTTGACCGTCCCTACATGATCTATAGCTCGGAACGCAATGAACAAAACATACGATGAAAACACCCGTCTTTACTGGCGCACGAGCCACATCTTAACTCGTTTGATTCGCGGTAAAAAGCCGATACCGCTGAACGGCCCGCTCCACGTTTGAGTATTCCAACGAACAATTTGGCGCACGTTCCAAAGCGGTATCCATATCGCGCGGCTGGAATGCGCGCCAAAGTTCGACCTCTTGAAACACGTAATCGATACGCGGCTATACGCGCTAAATTTTTTGCATTTTTGTGTATAACGCAGCTATACAGGATGACAGCAAAAGTCGACGTATTCCTTGAAAGGGGTTATAGTACAGGTCATAAACAACAAAAAAAGCCCAATTGACCAGGGGTGAAAAACAGTTGGTTATCGAGCTACGACGGATTTAAAATTTTTGAGATTTTTTTTGACTTGATACTCTAAAATTTAAAAAAAAACTACACCTTTTACAATGACAAATTCATTGATTGCAGAAAGCTGAAAAATGGGCAGTTAATTTAAAATAAAATTGTTGTCAAAAACTTACATAATTTTGGAAATAAAAGGTTTTTATTGACAATTAAGTCGATTAATTTTTTATCTTTCTGAAAAACGACGTCAATTATTGAAAAAAAATGCATGACAGTTATCGTAAAAACTACTTAAATAACTTGCTGGTATCTTAAGCTTTTAAAAAAGGTAAAAATATTATTTACTATAATTAGTATTTTTTACAGAAATTAGCAAATTGTAGCGCTGTAGGTCAAAATTCATAATTTCATCTTTGAATAAAAATGGTCTGGAAAAGGCAAAAGTACGAAGTAGAAATAAAGGAGATTGCTTCTAATACATACAAGAATGAAAATTACTAAATTATTACTACAAGTTCTGTTCAAAATTGTCTAAGGCTATGGTTTATTTAGATTATTTTACATGCAACTTAAAAGAAATCATGGCAGTAGGTAGTAGGTACGTCATTATCCAGCCTTTTTCGTTGATTGAAGCAGAACGGCTGGATAATGACGTACCTACTACCTACTGCCATGATTTCTTTTAAGTTGCATGTAAAATTATCTAAATAAACCATAGCCTTAGACAATTTTGAACAGAACTTGTAGTACATACATACATACATAAATCACGCCTATATCCCTGAAGTGGTAGGCAGAGGCAGAGTAACACCCACTTTTCGCCAATTATGTTCGGTCCCAAGTAACAGTGGGCGAGTGTATTGCCATATATCGAGCACATAAATCGCAGTACAAATTGATATCGCTAGGTGGTATGAGAGAAATGCTGCTGCCCATTACTCATTGCTGTCTTTACCCTTAGTCGCCTTGTACGACACCCACGGGAGAGATGGCGGTGGTGACAATTGTATTCTGCTCTGCCGTTACCACACGGCCGAACTTGTAGTAATAATTTAGTAATTTTCATTCTTGTATGTATTAGAAGCAATTTCCTTTATTTCTACTTCGTACTTTTGCCTTTTCCAGACAATTTTTATTCAAAGATGAAATTATGAATTTTGACCTACAGCGCTACAATTTGCTAATTTCTGTAAAAAATACTAATGAAAGTAAATAATATTTTTACCTTTTTTAAAAGCTTAAGATACCAGCAAGTTATTTTAGTAGTTTTTAAGCCAACTGTCATACATTTTTTTTTTCAATAATTGACGTCGTTTTTCAGAAAGTTAAAAAATTAATCGACTTAATTGTCAATAAAAACCTCTTATTTCCAAAATTATGTAAGTTTGTGACAACAATTTTATTTTAAATTAACTGCCCATTTTTCAGCTTTCTGCAATCAATGAATTTGTCATTGTAAAAGGTGTAGTTTATTTTTTTTTTAAATTTTAGGGTAACAAGTCGGAAAAAATCTCAAAAATTTTAAAACCGTCGTAGGTCGATGACCAACTGTTTTTCACCCCTGGTTAATTGGGCTTTTTCTGTTGCTTATGACTTGTACTATAACCCCTTTCGAAGAATACGTCGACTTTTGCTGTCACCCTGTATAGTGTGCTACGGCATTTTCTAGAGCCGCTTAATAGAGACCAATATATGTATTACGACACGCGACACACTCGCACGTATTTCTGAACAGGGTCTTTATCACGCTTATATCCCCGTAGCGAGTCTACTGACGACTACTAAGAGGAGCTCGCTAGCGCATTGGCAAGGTGCGCTTGCGTAAACTAAGCAATGGCCAGCTGGTCTCCCTATATTCGTCCATCCATAGGAAAGGCCAGTGCCCCAGCAGTGAGGACATTAAAAGGGCCGGGGACGATGATGAGTCTACTGCCATCTATTGGTCGCATAAATCAAAGCTATGCCTTTGCCTTGGGGGATATAGGAGTAGTTGTGCGTATGCTTGGTTCTACCTCACTACCAGTGACACGTCGAGCTGTCGCTGCGCCCTGAGCAGCTGCTCCCGAGGATCATAATTTTATGTCCCACCTGGGGGCCTACCGCCTAACTCGATTGCTGATGATAGCTTTAAAGCAATGGATTTCTTATGGCTATCAATTTAGCTAGCAACCATCTTGAATTTTTAGGCGGTACGGATTTTATTCCAAATTAATTTGATGATAATTCGTTCGAAGCTATCGCTAATAGTTTAGGTACATTTGGTGCGAAATGACAGCATGACGTCATAAACTATAGCTTTTGCTTTAGCAATCGAGTTAGGCGGTAGGCCCCCTGACCAGGAAGTGGGGTTTTTGGTACGCGTGGCGGGCGAAATGTTCACCACATGGCCAGGTGTTTATTGAGGCATCGAACTGTAGCGCACCTCGTCGAGCTGCCGCTGCGCCCTGAGCAGCTGCTCGCGCTCGGCCCGCCACCGCCGCTGCCGCTCCTCCTGCTGCTGCAGGAACTGCTGCCGCTCGCGCTCCAGCTCCAGCCGCTGCGCCTCCATGCGCTCGTTGCGGGACTCACCCTCGAGGTCGCTGCACAGACACGCCGCCGCACCACACGAGTAAATGTGACGCCTTCTCCACTGGCTGTATTGAGCGCAAACCGGTTTTTTCCACTCTCGCCCAGCGGCCAGTGGACAAGCTGTAACTCCGTTCCGTTTATTTGCTCATGGGACCGTACCACGTCACTACCGCTGCCACTACCGCAGCGGCGCAACAAACAACGTGCTGCGGGCGTATACAAGCTTACTCCGTGTTGTAGACCGATAAAATGTAAAATGGAAAACATCTAATCGGCAGAAAGAATCACCAAACAACACCATACCAAATAGATTCTTAATAGTGCTTTTTAAACCGATTGTACGAGCATCATTCATTGACAAATTTTACATACATACATAAATCACGCCTATATCCCCGAAGGGGTAGGCAGAGGTAAACTAGCACCCACGTTTCGCCAATTATGTTAGATCTCATGTAATAGGTGGCGAGCCTATTGCCATTTATCGGGCACAAAAATCGCAGTACTATTGCTAGGTGGTATAAGAGGAACGCTGCTGCCCATTCCCCATCACTGATTTATCCTTAGTCGCCTTGTACGACACCCACGGGAGATATGGGGGTGGTGACAATTGTATTCTGCTCTACCCTCACCACACGACACGAAACTACTACAAACAAAGGTAAACTCACGACAGCGTAGTGTTGAGATTCTCCGAGCTAGCGGCTAAGTCGGTGGTGGACCAGGAGAGCAGCGAGAGCCTGGAGAGGTTCATGAGGGACGCCGAGCCCTCCTGCCGGAGCTTGGCCGCCTCCGCCGGGTCGTTGTACCGGAACATGTTGGTGCGGCCCAGGAGCAAGATGCAGCCTGTCAACCAATATTCATTGCTCTAATAACATTGTCTTTATATCTCCAATCACTTACAGGGTGAGGTACAGAATACTTCTGAAATAAAAGCCGAATAGAGGGATCCTTGTGTTCAGAAAATGGCAAGATGCAACTTCGCAACCAATGCTCATCGCTCTAGTGAAATTGTCTTTACATTTCAATCACTTCCAGGGTAAGATTCAGAATACTTCTGAAGTAAAAGCCGAATAGAAGAATCGTTGTATTAAGATATAGCAAGATGCGACCTGCCAACCAATGCTCATCGCTCTAACGAAATTCACATCTTTTTTACATCTCAATTACTTTTGGGATAAGATACAAAATACTGATGAAATTTTCAAACGCCGAATAGAGACTTCGTTGTGTTCAGATATTTGATTGGACAAACAAATGTTACTCAGAAATTTACAGAACGTACCAACTCGTCATTGGTTTACAACAAGAAATTACTGAACGGTTAGTGAAATTTCGGTAACTATCGTCCCAGTTGGCCGAAGGGTATAGGCAGCTCGGATTGCGAAGGATGCAGGTTCGATCATTAATCAATCATTTTTGAAAATTTTCTTTGGACGTTTACGATGTGGCCAGTGTGGCCTCGGGCATACCTTGGCTGAGCTTGGCAGGCCGGTCGAAGGCATACCTTGGCAAGCCCATCGATAACATACCTTGGCTGAGCTTGGCAGGCGGTCGAAGGCATACCTTGGCAAGCCCATCGATGACATACCTTGGCTGAGCTTGGCAGGCCGGTCGATGAGCACGGTGTTGAGCCAGCACTGCGCCCCCGCGCTGGGCAGCAGCGTGGCCTCGCCGCCGTTCAAGGTCACTCGCGCGTGCAGAGGCAGCACGCCCGCGCCGCTCAGCAGGATGTCGGGCGGGGGGCTGCACTCCGCGCTGCCTATCACCGTCTCGCCCTCCTGACAGGCAACCAAGTCAAATTCGTTTATTCATTTCAGTGGCCGTACCTTCAGTACCTATTAGTGCGCTCCAAACGCCGGTGACAAAACGGGACGCTGATCTACTCGGCTTAGAGCGTTGTCTCAGTTTAACAATGGGAATTGACAACATTTAATTTTTTCAACATACTTTTATTTTACCGAAAATGAAAGCACCCATATATTTTCTTTTTTTTAAATTCCGTCGTTCGTTATGTAGTACACACGGACGTGCCCTATTAATTCAATAAATTCCTTGCTTCCCTATTCATCTTTTATTTCGTTTAGGTACACTTTTAGGTACTGTCACTGAGTCTCGTGCTCCGTAACCTTCCGTTACGTGACAGTCGTGTACTACATGTCAAGTATCAAGCTCAGAGGCACAATTCCCCGGCAAAGATGCGCCGAAGAGATATAGAATAGAGAGACAGGCACCTTGAGATGGTAGAGCGTGACGCCGGTGGAGAGCAGGTTGTCGTCGATGCCGACGAGGTGCGGCGTGTCGCAGTCCAGCACCACGCCCAGGCCGCTCTTGCGCAACCCTAGAGCCTTCTGCTCTCGCAGGATCTGCTGCGTCTCCCGCCACTTCTCCGTCCACTTCTCCGTCAGCACCTTCTCTTGTGCTTCCTTGCGCTGCAGCGTGGCCAGCACGCCTGGCTCCGTCTCCACGGGGTCCTGGGGGGATCAGACGACGATAAGAATACTGGCTGTCTTCCACGCTGGGGTGGGAGGGAAAAAATAAGGTAGAATGTCCCAAGGGTAAAAGTCGACTAAGGCTGGAGTTCACCAACACCTAAAACAAGCGATTTAAAGATAACCGTACGTTTTTGACAGTTCTTACAAACGATAAAATGTCAAAACCGACGGTTAAATAATAATAGCTTGTTTTACGTTTCGGTGAACTTGAGCCTAAGGGACATTGCCCGGTGCAGACCAATAACCTTGGGGCATCCGAACGCTGAAGGGCAAACCACCAACAACAGCATACCCAAAGAGGGTTTGTGTTAGGCAGGCGGCCGGCTGTAAAACCTAAGCCAAAACCTTGAGCAGTATGGATTGGCATGTTGTCATCCCAATCACTCCCTCCATTCATCGGTCTCTCGACATGGTACTTTCCGTCTCTTTTCTATACATTCATTCATCACTAGCACCTTTACAGTGTGATGGATGATTTGAATCAAAAGGGAGTGGATGGCTTGATGACGTCTGACCTATATGAATGGAAAAGGAAACATACTGCACCGACCCCAGATGGACTGAGAGCAGGGCAGGGAGAAGAAGATGAATATATCTGTAATTGATGAGTCAATTACAGATATAGTGAGCTATATCCTTTTTTTCATTGCAATGCATAATTGCGTAGCTGTTTATTTATACACATGATTTAAATCCTTAACCATCTACGTAGGACACGTTGTTATTTTCCGAATTCTACGCGAACGAAGTCGCTGGAACAGCTAGTCATCTATTTACCTATAGTCCGACAACTTCGTGCGCGACCCTCCTGCGGTATGAGAGACGGTGGCGGGGACGGGGCACTGCAGATGCCAGCGGGGGCGGCGATGCGGGGAGGGGGGAAACTCGCTCCTCGCCGCACCACCCGCCCCCGCCGACTTCTCTTTTTTCTTTCTCCAACGTCTCATACCGCAGGAAGGTCACGCACGAACTGGTCGGACTACAGAAGCGGCACTGACCGTGTTGTGCGCGATCTGCGCGCGCAGCTTGTCGATCTCCTCGCGCAGCTCGCGGATGAGCTTCACGTTGGGGTCCTCGTTGATGGTGGGCTTGTTGATGATGTTCTTGGCGCGATTCGCGTACCGGAGCGTCGATAGCGTCTCGCCGTAGTTCACGTCCGCGGGCGATATCTATGTACGCATATACATCACGCCTGTTCATCCCCCAGGGGGTAGGCAGAGGTGTTTTAACACCCGCGTTTAGCAGGCCAATAGGATTAAATTTCTTGCTTACAATACATCTAGTATTTACATAAAAAAATTTCAACAAAATGTTCTAAGTAAGTTAAGTGATAAAGAATCATCATTTCGTACTCGACCGCTATGTTGATAACCTTATACAAAGAAAATGTGGTTAGTAACATATTGTTCTGATGCGGAAACAATAATTGAACCGAAATTTTTCGTGCAATATTTTTTTAACAATTATACATACATACATACATACATAAATCACGCCTATATCCCCGAAGGGGTAGGCAGAGGTGAACTAGCACCCACGTTTCGCCAGTTATGTTAGGTCCCATGTAATAGGTGGCGAGCCTATTGCCATTTATCGGGCACAATAGTCGCAGTAGGTAATAGCTAGATGATATAAGAGGAACGCTGCTGCCCATTCTCCATCACTGATTTATCCTTAGTCGCCTTGTACGACACCCACGGGAGAGATTTGGGGTGGTGACAATTGTATTCTACTCTGCCGTCACCACACGGCTTCACGGCTTAACAATTATATAAAGATCAAATAATTATAAAAACTAAACTTTGCTAAACAAAAATTTTAGAGGGTAGACAAAAAAAAAGTAGATGACGAAAATGGTTTGAAAAGCTGGAGAGACAGAGAGAACTAGAATAACAGACGATCGGACGAATTTTCAGACAGTATTTTAAATTAATCTTCACGGATACTTAAATCCACAAAAAAAAAAAAAATTTATTTCTAGCCTTTTAGGTGCTCAAAATCACCAATATATCAATCATTATAACCTAATAATAATCAATAATTATAAAAACCTTATGTATAAAATATTTGCTAAACTACCAGTTTTAGGCGATAAATAATGTTTGAGAAACAGTAGAGACAGAGAGAGAATAAGAACAAATATCGACCAAGTTGGTACTCACAGCGGCGATCATTATAGTCTTGGAGTTGCCGCCGAGGGAGTCCTTGAGCAGCCACGTCAGCACCGAGTCGCGATATGGGATGAACACGTTCTTCTTCGTGCCCTTCGCAGTTCGACCTAAGCAAGTAAGGTGCAACGCTCATTTAATACAAGAGAGACGCAGTTCAAAAATAGTCGGAAACATTGTGTGTTCTGAATTTATGACAATAAGGGCCTGTTTCACAATCGACGGGTAAGTTCTAAGTAGGTTACTTCGCAGATCATTTGACAGTTGTAATATGAAATATATATCAATTGAACTGGGGGCTTGCCACCAACTCTAAACGCGACTCAATTCCTATTGTTAAAGTGAGACAACGTTAAGCCGAGTAGAGTGGCGTCCCGTTTTGTCACCCGCGTTTGGATCGCACTAATACTTCATGGTACGGCCACTGCAAAGTAAGCTACTTCGAACTTACTTGTCGATTGTGAAACAGGCCATAAGACTCACAGTTGCAGGAATGCAAATTTGAGATGTGTCTCTTTTGTACATAAGAAGGATTTTGTCTGTTTCACTGTTACAGTGCTTTATGTTTACAGTGGGCAGAAGGTCCATTTATTTAAATCCTATGACAGCAAGCAACAAATGTAAAACTGCTAAAATAGACAAAAGTACACATACGGAGTATGACAGCTACCTTATGAATCACCCTATTTAGAAACAATACGAAGAATATGCTAAAATACATATTTTGTTTTAACTCAAAAGTGAAAGGGTTTAAAAGCTTTCACTTTCAATTCTGGGATCGGTTCTATTTTCTATATTCATCAATGACATTACAAATCGTATAATACATTGTAGGTATAGTCTTTTTGCTGATGATTTAAAACTATTTAGAGTGGTCAATACATCAGCCGATGCTGGGCTTGTGCAGGAAGACATTAATAATATCAACCTGTGGTGTAAAGAGAATAGGATGATTCTTAATTCAAAAAAGTGTTACTTCATCAAATACACAAGGAAAATAAACACCTCAAAAAGAATATATTACTTAGGAGACAGTGCACTAGAGGAAGTCAATGAAATACGTGATTTGGGTGTTACAATTGACTATAAACTCACTTTCAAATCTCATATAGAGACAATAGTAAAAAAAGCCTCACAGATACTCGGGTTTCTACATCGTAATACGAAGGGTTTCAGTAATTTAAATACTAAGATAGTATTATACAACTCACTGGTGCGCAGTCATCTTGAGTATGCGTCTTCTGTTTGGAATCCATTCTACAGCTGCCACTCGCAACGAATTGAAAGTGTACAGCGTTCTTTCACTAGATCACTTGCATTCTCTTGTACTGGTATATCTCATAGGATCGATTATCATAGCCGCCTTGCATTTTTTGGGATGACTGCGCTTCGCACAAGACGAAAGCAACGTGATTTGTTTTTCCTATATAAATCAATTCACGGTGCCATTGACTGTCCGTACATGGTTAATAACATCAAGCTAAATGTTCCATATTGCCACCCTAGATATCCAATTAAAAAACTTTTCGGTCATACATTATGCAGGACTAATCTTGGACGAAACGCACCATTGATGCGAATGTGCTCGTCTTATAGTGAGATCAGCAGTAGCGTGGATATCTTCTCGGGCTCATTGAGACATTACATGAAAGAGGTTTCTGAAGTGCTAAGTAGAAAGTGATAATGATATTCTGTTTTCTATTTCTTAAATTACATCATAAACCTCTTTAATTTAATTTATTTTAGAAATTCTGTTCGATTTTAATTTTAATTTTAACTTTATAACATTATATAAATAATTAGTAAAAAGACCAAACAAACTTTCTAACCACCAAAATCTTTGTAATTCTGTTTATATAAAGTTGTGTACGCCTGTAATTGGCCCACATATCAGAATGTAACCCTTTACTTTATATTATCTTATATTAATTTAATATGTGAGCTGTTGGTGTGCCTTAATAATAAATAAATAAATAAAGCACACATTAAACATACATAAATAAGAATGCTGATGCCCATTACTCATCGCTGTCTTTACCCTCAGTCGCCTTATACTACACCGACAGAAGAGATGACAATTATTATAGTATTCGGCTCTGCCGTCACCGCACGGCACTTTAAAAGCAATAGTGAGAATAAGGGCGGGTGCATACTGTCGGGCGAGAGCACGCCGGAGTCGGCGAGCGCGGAGATGACGGAGCCCAGCGTCACCAGCGACTTGTTGATGTGCGCGCCCTCCACCAGCCGCTGGCCCGTCGCGCCCGTCGCGTCCGCGCGCTCGCTGCGGGCACATTTAATGTTTGCTTATATTTGCACGAGCACGAGCACTACACATTTGAAATAAAGCAACTTTTACAGATGACTTAAGGGTTAAATAATTAGTATAGAAAAAAAACACGTTAAATTTGTTTTATTTCAAATAGTTATACCAAGGCCTACTAGAATCTCATGGCAAATTAAAAATGTAGAATGCAATACTGGGGAAATTGGACTAAATATCTTGATACTTTTTAATTTTTATTTATTTTTCAGACGTAGAAGTAGACAATGTATTAATTATTTATACACCTTACATACATAAATCCCCGAAGGAGTAGGCAGAGGTGACTTAAACACCCACTTTTCGCCAATTAAGTCCCATGTTATAATAATAGGCAGCGAGCCTATCGCCATCTATCGGGCACAAAAGTCGCAGTACTATTGCTAGGTGGTATAAGAGGGACGCCGCTGCCCATTCCTCATCACTTATTTATCCTTAGTCGCCTTGTACGACACACACGGGAGAGATGGTGACAATTGTATTCTGCTCTGCCTTCACCACACGACTTTAATGGCTATATCATATCGTGTTTCGGTGGTCATACTAGCAGGGCAGAAAGCAGCAGTTGTGTAATGAAAATCAATACAACTTTTCGAAACAGATTATAAGCAACTGACCTGCCCGCCAAGTCGACCAGATGCACCTTCGACGCGGTCTCGCTGGGCATGTTGTTGTGGCGCAGATAGCTGGCCTGCACGAAGGTGATGGTGAAGATGGCGTGCGAGCGGGACGACACGTCGTTCATCTGCGTCGACGCCGTGGTGCGGTGCAGGTTGCCGCGGTGCATGCACTCCTGTGGGCCAATAGTCATTTGCTCTATAGGGGCATAGCGCGCTTGGCCAGCTATTGCGCAAACGAAGCAATGTCGATGGGTCAAATAGTATACCACCCAGGTAAGATCATAATTTTATGTCACCCCCTGAGCACTTTATGGTCAGGTGTGACATAAAAATAGTACATTATATACCAAGGGCGATAAAACAAACAATGTCTCAGATCGCAAGTAATTGACAAATATGCAACCTGGGCCTTTTATATTGTCCGAGGTAAAATCATAGTTTTATGTTACCCCCTGCTCAAGAAGTGGGATTTTCCGTACGAGTAGCGGGCGGGAAAGTCAACTTTATGGTCAGGTATGACATAAAAATAGTACATTATAATATATACCAAGAACGATAAAACAATGTCTATAAATAAGCGACTTGATTGACGAAAAATAAGCGATCTGAGGCCTTCTTTCTTATCGCCCGAGGTTAAATCATAGTTCGTTAGTGGAAAACGAGAAATTTTTTCTATCGAACAAATGTAATTTTTTGACAACTACTTTACATTTGACACCACGGTCGCCATGTTGGATTCATACATTTGCAGTATATTCGTTGGAATAGATTGGCCACTTCGCTACTTGACTATAAAAGAAACAAACCATAAATGCTTACTTGCAAAAATAAGCTTAAGGGCCTGTTTAACAATCGACGGGTAAGTTCTGAATTACTTGGAAGCTTATTTGGCAGATCATTTGACAGTTGTAACATGAAATAATGTCAATTGAACTGCCAAGTCAGCTATTCAGAACTTACCCGTTGATTGTGAAACAGGCCCGAAATGTATGAACTAGTATTTTGTGTCCTTTTTATATTGAACTAGTGGACGCCCACGGCTTCGCTCGCGTTAATGTCGGTTACTATATAGCCTATAGCCTTCCTCGATAAATGGACTATCCAACACAAAAAAAATTTTTCAATTTGAGTCAGTAGTTCCAGAGATTAGCGCGTTTAACCATACAAACAAACAAACAAACAAACTCTTCAGCTTTATAATATTAGTATATATAAGCGACTTGTCTAGAGGGTATTAAAACTTTCCCACCTGTATATCGTCGTAATCCGACACGAGGTGCTTCGACAGGTCCTGCACGTAGGGCCCCAGCTTGGGATGTTCGCGGACGCGCAGCGAGTGTCCCGCATCCGTGGAGAGCAGGTCTTTGACCCGCTCGTTGTAGATCTCCAGGTAGGAGACCTCGGTGCGGTACGAGGCGCCCGACTCCTTGCCGGCGGCCACGCGCGAGAACAGTTGCCGGCAGATGCGCGGGATCAGACCTTGGTTCTCCTGTTTGGACACGCACAGGAGTTAATTATAGACCGACATTCTCGTGCGTGACCCTCATGCGGTACGAGACGGTGGCGGGGATGGGGCACTCTAGATGCTAGCGGGGGCGGGCGAGGCGGGGAAGAGCGAGTTTTCCCTCCTCCCCGCATCACCCACCCCCGCCAACATCAAGAGCGCCCCGTCCCCGGCACCGCCCCTCATAAATAAGACATTCATCATCATCACCCAGCCCTTTAATGTCCCCACTGCTGGGACACGGGCCTTCGTTATGGATTGAATTATATAGGGAGATTGGACCATAACCCACCACGCTGGCCCAGTGCGGGTTGGTGGGTATTAACGACTGCAGATGCAGCCGGGACCAACGGCTTAACGTGCCATCCGAAGCACGGAGGAACTCGAGATAATACATTTTTGGTCACCCATCCAATGACCGGCCTCAACGAACATTGCTTAGTTTAGGCAATCGCAGGCCGAGCGCGCCATGCCACTGCGCTAGCGAGCTCCTCCTTATTACGACATTAATCTTCATTAATATATATTGTAGCAATAATAAGTAATGTTATCATCCTATTCTGACATGTAAATTGTATGATTTGATACGGTGATAATAATTAATCTTGACATTATAATGATCCTGCTGTGTCTTAGTTTTTTCACGCTTAAAATATACCAAGATGTACATATATACTAATTTGTATTACCGCCTGAACAACCATGTTAGAAGCAAATAAATAAATATATTTTTTTTATTACATACATAAATCACGCCTATTATTAGCCAGAGGTCTAAGATCACCCATATTTGGCCAATTATGTTAGGCCCCATGTCATAGATAGCGAGCCTATTGCCATGTATCGGGCACAAAAGTCTGTTCGGATACGGATTTCAAAAAGCTACCTAACACAACAAGGTTTAATGTCAGGCCGTATGGCTAGCGTGGAATGTGCCAGCCCTGACTCACCCCGACAACCCCCAGATAGACTGGGAACAGTACAGGAAGAAGATTCAGCCGGGACCGACGGCTTAACGTGCCTTCCGAAGTATGGAGGAACTTGAGTTATTTTTTTTTTAGTCACCAAATTCAAAATCGAACGTCCTTAACGTATATTGCTTAGTTTACGCATTCCAAGGCCAAGCGCGCTAAGTCACTGCGCTATCGAGTTCCTCGATGATAAGGCATTCGTAGTATGTATGTTTAGTCATTAGAAACATGTAAAGGGCACTAACTTTTAAAGGGCAACAAAAAACGACGACGTTTATATACCTTCTGCCAAAGTAAGGTAGGTTTAAGGAGGTATGATTTCTTTATGCATATAGGTAAACATTCGGAACTTATGTATTTTGTTTAACTTAAATAAAAATACATTACTTATAAGATTAATTCGACAAGTCAAAACAATTTGCTTAAAGACACAAGAATCTGTGTAACAATAACACAATTAACTGGAGATCAAGGCCAGTGTAATAAAACAGGTGCACAAAAGATAACTAACATCATGTCACTGTTAGAAAACAAGCCTTTATCACGGTAACAATAGATAGTATTACCGTGCCTATATCAAATATGAACAATAGAACAATTATCAGAAGAAAGCGCGGCGGGTTACATCACACATACTCGTATTATAACTTTCTATTGTCAGCTGACTCGATGCTTGACGTTAGTGTGGCAGGTATAAGTTGATTAGACCTGACTGTTTAGAACTGGAAAGCTCGGTGGCGCAGTGGCTTAGCAGGCTCGGCCTGAGATTGAATGGGTGACCATTTACATGCCTACAGATATAAGGCAGAATATTGTTGATTGATATCCACAATATTGTCGTTCACCTCAATGTACCTTACACAATATTGTGCAAATAAATGTTCTGATTCTGACCAAAACTGGCGAGCCTATTGCCATCTATCGGACACTTAAATTAAGAATACGAAAATAGGAGACCTTACCAATGTTACTTTTATAATTCTAAGTAAGTAATTACAGAAAATTCGTTACAAGAAGGTCAAGAAAATGTCGAATAATTATTCTCCCGACCTAATTTTCTTTGTGCTGTCAACCTTTATAGGTCAAGGCTGGCATATTTTTAAACCTTATTCCAAATCAATAAGGTGACAAATATTTGACCACTACAAAGAGTTAAAAATCCAGAACAGTTCAAAGTTCCTGAACAAGTGTTACCGGCGATCCCATCATGGTGAAGGTCTTCCCGCTGCCGGTCTGTCCGTACGCGAACACGCACGCATTGTAGCCCTCGAATGCGCTATCGATCACGTCCAACCCGAGGTCGGAGAACACCTGGACAAATTCAGTTCAGTTAAAAAACAAAACAAACAATCAACAACAAAAAATATGAATAACAAATACCGCCAGGTTTAGAACTCCGGATTTCTGGACGTTTAAACAGCGCGCTCAAACAATAGGCTTGAATAGAGGGGTCAACGAAAATACCTGCATTTCTTACTACATTTCGTAATAATAATTATATTTAACTATATAATAATAATAATAAAAATATATAGGAATGAACTAGTACTAGTAGTTTCGTCTTAGCTTTTTCCTTATAAAAAAGTCATAGGGAATTATTTAAAAAATATACATATTCCTCTTTGTCTTTACAATCAATGTAGATATCTAAAACCTTGGTCCGATTTTTATGCGTAGGTACTGCTGCTCATATAGATGCTTATTTACATAATTATGTTAACCTCCTCATGACTAATGTTCTTCTAAATTCTCACAAATACTCTATATTCCACGTGCGAAAAAAACTTTGTATCGATGGTACCTATTTGAGAAAGTACCTATTGCATGTTTTACATGATTTGCCGAATACTTATAGACGGAATAAAAATATTAAGCCCATAATTTATCGGTCAGTTGATACAAGCTATACTATCTACGTGACTGCCCATATACGATCTACATGACTGCGCAATGTAAAAAAATAATAGACATATAAATAACAACAACACCAAAGATAAAAGAAGCATATTTGGCCTCTTAATTTATATTACATTTTCTTGATTACAATTTATAAATACATTTTAATAATTTAAACAAGTCGATTAATTTAAAAGTAATTTTGTGCCAGTCTATTCCAACCCACTCGGGGTAATTATACAACATAGCCGGCGGCGGGGCAATGAATCGATCCCTGACTTTACGCGAATGCGAAAATAAAGAAAGTCATATTCTCAGTACGGGCAATACGGGCATTATGCAAATGCGAGCCTTCCAAACGCTCTAGTCATAATATTATATTGACGTCATAATCGTAGCCCGAAAGACGCGAAGTCAATTTAGGAAAATATGTGTACATTTTTGCCATAGGTAGGTAGTAGCGCAGTTCGTATTGTAAAATGCGACAGTCTGGTGTCCTTGAGCGTGAGGCGCTGCGGTTTAACACACTTTAGAGACCAACTGAATAATCTATAAATACGTAATCGCTTCACATGCGAAATCTTGACAATGCGCGCTCTCTGTGCGAGCCACAATGGCACCTGCACAATCCAATCTGATTTGCTGTTTACATACCAGTGTTAAGTAATGTGTTACTATTATCATTTTATTTATATTAAATTTTAAAAAAATGTGATGTTACCGTTTAATTTTTATTCCTACTCCTATTTCGAAATGGTTCCAGTTTTTAAACTGGAATCAGATTTGCTGGAAATGATTTATGGAATGTCATTCTAGAAAGCAGCGTGATGAAAATCCCTTCGACTTTTCGATACCGTCGATCATCGTTGATCATCGGTGTTATAGATGATCGAAGGATGCCGTTATCGGACTCCGTATTATGTAAGCCGATTTCAGTTGCTTTGGTTTACCCGTCACTCTCACACTTTACTATTATTCTCAATGAGTGAGAGAGACAGGTAGAAAGCAACTGAAATCAGCTTTATATAATAGGGGGTGAGGTTAATGTTTTTTAATAGTATAATCTTTATAAAATTTTAATTTGGAATCGGACGGTGCCGGCCTCTTATGAAAGATTGGTTAAACTTATTGGCGCCAAACTAAAACTAATCAAAAAAATTGGAAACTTTCTAAATTGTAGTAGAAAATAGTAGCTGCACTTTTGTTTTATTAACATATAATAGTTATACCCCCGAATACAGAAATGCAAATCAAATTTGGGGGACTGCTTAAAAAGTTAAGTGGACATTACCTGTCAGAATTTGTATGGAAAAACGTCAATTTTGACAACATTTAAATGTTAAGCAAGACTCAAACTTTGATTAGCGTTTCTGTATTCGGGGGATAGTCGTGAAAAGTACCTACCTACCTAATGTATGCCAAAACGTTAGAAATAATCATTATAACACGTACTAATCTATGCCACGCAACAAGCACTTGTGTCACAACGACCATCATTTTTTATGCAGCGGCATAAACTATAGAAATCCGCACAAATCGCTAATGCACCCACCGCTTTTTATTAACTTAAATTTTAATGACAGTCAAGAAATAACATTTGAACTTTTCCTATTAAGTAATACAAGTAATAACTTTTGACAGTATTTAAATGACAATAGAGAATTTAGATACTATTTTTATATTGTTATTGTATCCGGAAGTCTCTGGACTTATGGACATAAAGACGTCACTGGCTGCCAATTTGACAAGGTTCCAGTGCATTAGCAATTTGCAAATCTTACTGCCGCACTCAGAGACGTCAAATAACGTTAATGAGTACTTCACGTCCAAAAATGACAATTCAAAACTAGTCGCTATTCTTGCCAGGTCTATGGTCTTGATTTGAATGAAAATTTTTGACATTAAAAATACTCATTAAAGTTAATTGACGTCTCTGAGTGCGGCAGTTATACTTCTGGTTTAATGCCCAATTATCTTGTGCGCTCCAGATAAGTCTGCGCGCGATGGGGGGCGCTGCTCGCTGACATTGACGCTTCTAGACAAACAAAATAGCAGACGGAATTTTAGTTCCAATTTTGACCACGCGCGGACTTATCTGGCGCGCACTCTACAATCTCTTTGATTCTTTTTGTTTTAATTTTTTATATAACCATAGTTTGGCACCAATGCTATTTGTCATTTGATCCACTTTCATATGTCATAATAGAGTAAGTTTGTAACATATGGTAACTATGAGCTTGTGATTGATATATGTATGTAAAAATAATTATTAAAATAAAACTGACCTGTTCCTGTGACGCATAATGGTTGTCTGACCCGTCGTATGACCAGTATGAATGATCGAATGTAAAGTCTTTGTACTTTTCTCTGCTGCCATCATTTTGCTCTTTGCTATTCTGTAGAATGTTCATATTTTTATGAAACTTATCGAATTTGATGTAATTAGTAAAATTGGTAAAATTCTAATTAATTTTTTTTTAACAAGAAATTACTTCCAACTGTTTAGTCAAAGTACTACTTCATTTATCTTCTACCACAAACTTGTGGTTTAGTTAATGAACAAATGAAGTATTACGTGTGCCGTAATTATAACGAAATTATAAAATTTTAGTGCATAAAGAAAAATATACACAAGTATGTCAGCTCAACACATTTTCATTTAAAAAAAAAAAATTATTATCATTACAATTACATTAGGGTAAATAGGAATTTGTTCATTTTTTTCATATTATATCATTATTAATAGCAAGTTGTAGGTCCAAGTGATATTCAAATGTTTATTGAAAATATAAATTTGGAATACTTACTTTTACAGTTAATAATCTTGTCTTCTTGCCATCCATCTGCACAATTAGTTTTGCACCCATATCTTTCTCTCTGCAGCAATAGTAAAACATTATTAATATTAAGTAATGACAAAATTATCACTGATATCCCTGTATTTAAATTTTAATAATAGAATACCTATACATACGGGATAATACATAGGAATAATAGAATACCTAACATAATTGGCGAAACGTGGGTGCTAGTTCCCCTCTGCCTACCCCTTCGGGGATATAGGCGTGACTTATGTATGTATGTATGTAGAATACCTATAGTAGAAACGAATATTGATATTTAATTACTCAAAGCCAATGTGATCACTATGAAAAATATATTTTTTAAATAGTTTGTTTACACAAATAAATTTTCTTTCTTCCTTATCAAGGTGCTTTTCTTTTTATTATAATTTATTAAATAAACAATTAGTTGTGTGAACAATTTTCCTGATCACAACAATTAAACTTCTAAAATGCCTCAATGATCAAAACCTATTTTAAGAGTGTCTGATTTTAAAAAAAGCTTACATTTATGTAAGTAATCAGGGCAAATTTTACATAAACAAATTAACATGTAGCTAAACTTGACTTGACACACATTTCCAATGTTTAACTCATTTCTTTGACAATTAATTAGTGTATGTAATGATACCATAAACATATACATTTTTAATCGTGTTCATGGAATATATTATTTATTAACTGCCGTACTCAGAGACGTCAAATAACGTTAATGAGTACTTAACGTCAAAAAATGACAATTCAAAACTAGTTGCTATTCTTGCCAGTAGGCCTATTCCCTAACTTTTTTGACAGTTGAAAGTGATGATCACCGAACTATTTACTAATACATTGCTGTTATCACAGGACAAGTGTCACAATAGCATTATAGTAAAGTAGTAATGGATAAGTAAATAGTTCGGTGATCATCACTTTCAACTGTCAAAAAAAGTTAGGGAATAGGCCTACTGGTCTATGGTCTAGATTTGAATGAAAATTTTTGACATTAAATACTCATTAAAGTTAATTGACGTCTCTGAGTGCGGCAGTAAATGTCATTTAGGTCCAGGTGTCACAAAAGGGGTGGAGGTTAGGTTAGAGTAGGTTAACGAGGAACAAAGCGACTAAGCTAAGCCCAGTTTTCTGTTATGACAATGTCGCTGACGCCCTCAAGTCGCTTCTGGCACTCGCCGGCCAGTGCCGTGGCTCGTGCACTGTGTTCATGTCAACCTAACCTGCTTGTCGCTTCGCTCCTCGCTAATCTAACCTACACCCCTTTTGCGACACTCTAACCGTAATTACCTAACCCTATAAGGCTGTCCTTGTCATTGTCATAACAGAAAACTTAGCTTGTTTTATTAGCCTAAATGCTACAGAAAGATAAATAAATTCATATACTTAGATAATAGTAGTAAAATAAATGTAAATGTATAACATTATATATTATTCATATACATTTTGTATGTAAATAAATATTATTATATTTATTTATTAGACATTACAATTACAAATTTGCTCTCCAAACAATATTAAAGGAAAATTTTGCTATAGTTGCAGCATTAACATGTTTGTAAACAAACAAGAATTTCATGAATTTCACTTGGTTCATGAAGTATCTGTACTAACATTAATTTGGGCCAATCTCTTTGACCACTTTTTGGCGACTTTCATCTAAATCACCCGCCCGAGGTACAGTTTGTGTTCTAAATGCAACTGAACCGTGAAAGTCATTGCCATTCAACATGACATCATTGTTTTTTTGCACTTTCCCAATACTCATTTAGAATTCCAAATAATAAAGTTTGCCTAAAAAGCAATACACTATCGAATTGAGAAATTTGAAGGCAAATGAGTAATAAAATCATTCAATCATGGTATGAAAGGGGCGTGAATTCTCTAAATAACATCCTGCATGCAAAACGATACTTATCATAACATAATAAACATTTATAGTTGGTCAAAATTCTGTTTCCTATTTCACAAACCTTTGATTGAATGGGCGAACCCTTACAGCCACTTTTACCGAGGCCATTGTCAAACATTATATAGTCAATTTAAATAATATTTCAAGTAAACTACATCTTCTAACCACACAAATACGACACCATAAAACGAGTTAACATTTTTTTTTGCCATCTACAATTTACTTGACAATGACAAGTAATGACAAGTGACATTGACTAGTTTTTTTTTATTTATTTTTAATAAGTTAGAGCGCAACGGATTTTAAATTATACAGTCAAATTTTTATCATACTTCAGTGTTCATGTTTCAGAGTGGACTTTGTGCAGTGAATTGTACTCTGAGATTGTATTAGATGCCTTAAAATGTGTGACACCTATGTGTGTATTTTAATATAAAATTCATTTCATTAATTCAATCTATTATTAATATTTATCTATCTATCTATTATTTTTAATTATTATATATTATTATAATACATATTTTATATTATCTTTTATTATTCATTCAAAATATTATGGAAAATATTGAAGAAGAAGATATTCTTAAGAAACATGTTTCCAGGAACGTTAAATCTATTAAAAATAAGTTAAGTTTTGTTCTATTGTCTAACTGCCGCACTCAGAGACGTCAATTAACTTTAATGAGTATTTAATGCCAAAAAATTTTATTCAAATCTAGACCATAGACCTGGAAAGAATAGCGACTAGTTTTGAATTGTCATTTTTTGACGTTAAGTACTCATTAACGTTATTTGACGTCTCTGAGTAAACGTAGTGTATTATATACTCTTTGTCTCTGAGTGCGGCAGTAAGTCTGAGAAACTCTTCTCAGTTTGGCGCGTTTCGTGGTGTCAGTCAGATTTTTTTTCGATAATTCTTAAATTGGTTCAGAGTGGATTTTGTGCAGTGAAAGTGGTGTTATTTTGATGCACAAGCATCCGTGTTAATGTGCAATTATGCAGAATCATTGAAAACAAGTCTTATGATGTGTTTGATGTAGTGGTGAAGATCACTATAAAAAGTGGTTTTATTCATTTCATCAGTCACCATCATGAACTCTGTTACCATTCAATTCGCGCCAAGCACTCCCTAGATGCGTTAAAATGTGTGACACCCATATTTTAACGTAAAATTCATTTCATTCATCCATTTCACCCACTCATGATTTCATAAGACTACAGATAAAATATACAATAAAGACTTGGCTGTATGGGCTAGCCCCTTTGCCTTCCCTAAAATATAGGGAGAATTTAAAACTAACTAACTGTCTATGTCTACCTAATTCTATTATTTGTGGTATGTTCGTCGTTTGTTCCGTGTATTATATACTCTTTGGTTTGTTCGTCGCTTTGATTGAGATTTGATTGTTGAGGTTAGTGAGAATTATATCGTAATTAACTTTTATTTCTTCATTAGTATTAGCCTTTAATATATAAAAACTTTATGGAACTAAGAATTTTATTTATTTTTGTTATATAAACTAAATAATATTACAAGGTTGCAAAATACTAGTGTGACAGGTTTTCCATACATTACATAATGATATTATAGTTTGGATTTGTTTTTCTTGGTTCTTAGCTGCCACTATGGGGTCAGAAACGCCGGCTCGTCCTATGAAGTTCCCATACACCTTCTCTGCAAAGGTGGCGCAGTTCCCTTTTAAATATTATGTTCAGAACCAGTGGATCTGGCGTTACTGGATGATTGGAATTGCTGTTTCTCTTCCCCTGTTCTACAAGATTAACAAAATGGGTAAATATAAGATTTACTTTTTTTCAAATTCATACAGAATGTCATTCCTGATGTGTTTAATTAATGGTATATCATTTTATTTAGGACAACCTTTCTGTTCTAGTTGAATATCAAAATAATAAAAGTATCTTGTAGCATAAATAAAACATATCCCTTTTCCTTTTAGTAATGTAATATAAAAAATAATTATAATGACTCTTAATTTCAGCGAACTCACCTGAGAATGTAAGCAAGTGGGCAGAGAAGAGGAGGCTGGAGGCTGCAGAACACCACTAAATTGAGATAGTACAGGTTCAAATAACTTAATTGTGTATGAACATTTTGTTGTAAGTGAAGTAATAAAAGATCATGTGATAGTTATACCCTTGTATTTATATTTATAAATATGTACATAATGACTAGAGATCGGAATAGGTAGAGCTATTCTGATTCATTAACCACAAATGTAGATGTTAATATAGACATGCCTTGGGATAGTGCCTTAATACCGCAATTTATAAAAAATACGAAAAATAAATAAATTAAAATAACAAGAAACAAGCTTGTTATGTTAAACACTGTATGCGCGACGTTATCAAACATACATCAACAAAATGAAATCTGATATTTTTTTTTAATCCCAGGACTTCAGGTATTTCCCCATACTGACCTGCAAAATAACTCATCCTGTATATTATATACTCATCTGTGTGGTGTCGTACATAAATCAGTGATTAGGAATGGGCAGCAGCATTTCTCTTAGTTTAGTTTAGTTTAGTTTAACTGGGCTTTATCCGCACTTAGCCCCCTGATTGGGCCATTGTACGTGTCTCCCTATTATTGCTACTCCAACCATCCCAGACTATCCCAAAAACCCAGCAGTCTTTTCAGACTGCTGCAAGCTTCCGGGACCGATACTGGGGATTGGAGGAGCCTTGCCCGTTCATCTGCCACGCTCCTGCATTCTATAAGCACGTGCTGTGGCGTTTCTTCTGCCTCCATGCATCCTCTGCATAGAGGGCTGTCCGTCACCCCAATGGTAAATAGGTGCTTGTTTAGGGAGCAATGGCCAGTTATTATGCCTATCACCTTTCGGAGTTTGTCCCTGTTTAAGTTTATGAGGTTGCGAGCAAATCTTTTTGATGCCGCCGGAACTGCATTCTTTGTTTGCTTACACCCGTCACTGTTTATCCATTCTCTAAAATGTGTTTCCTCAGTTTTGGTGCGCAGCCATGTTTTTATCTGGGCCTGAGGTATGGGTAGCAATGGTTCCGGTCCATATACTGTCCCTTTCGATCCCTTTTTGGCCAGTTCATCGGCTACGTCATTTCCCAATGAGTTGCTGTGTCCTTTGATCCATTGAAGAGTTACTCCGTTCGTACTCGCAATGGATTGGAGTGCATTGTGGCACTCCAGTATCAGGATAGATGTTATCGTGTTTCTTTGTAGGGCTTGTAGAACGGAAGCACTGTCTGATATTATTTTGACGTTTAGGTCTCTGACATCTCTGGCTGCAACCGCCTGTGCCGCTTTGGTGATGCCAATGCATTCTGCTTGGAAGATTGAGTTTAGTTTGTCCAGTGTTGTTGATATTTTTATATTTAAGTCGTTCGAGAAGACACCAGCTCCAGTGCCATATGTGGTTTTAGAGCCGTCTGTGTATATCCTAACTTCATTGATGCCAGAGACATCTCCTGGTTCTGCGATGAGTTGGATATTGTACCTTCGATCGAAGACATGTTTACACGGTGTTCTGTCTATGGGTGCCTCTAGGAGTGGTATTTCCTTCAGGGTCCATTGCAGAATTTTTGTGTGTGTTGTTTCTATATTTTGTTTCCATAGCCCGTTAGCTCTAAGCCTTAAGGCTGCTGCCTTTGCCTCCTCCTGTATTACAAGATCTAGAGGTGTCAGGCTTAAGAGATACTCTAGTGCGGCTGATGGGGTGGTTCTCATGCATCCAGCATTTCTCTTATACCACCTGGCAATAGGCTCGTCACGTATTACATGGGACTTGACATAGTTGGTGAATCGTGGGTGCTAGTTCACCTCTTCCTACCCCTTTGGGGATATAGGCGTGATATGTGTATTTTTTAAGAGTATGTTGCTAGTGTTACTCTTTCCCATGCTGGCTTGGGAGCAAAACATTGGAATATTGTCATTGCAATAACTCTCCATTCATCACTAGCACCTTTCTGCTGTGATGGATGATATGAATCAAAAGGGATTGAATTTGGTTCAATTCAAAAGGGCCACTGAATTTATCATTCTTATTTATTTTTCAAAATTCTGCATAAAAGTTTACTACTTAAATAATATTATATTCATTATCAGTTTCAGTAGATAATAACTAATAAGTCTTTACGTTGCCATAGACTGTGTAAATCATAGACCAGGTTTTTTGCTACTAATACTTGTGTGCAAGTAGTGGCTATTTATTTTCATTAAAATATTTTTAATATACATAATAATTACCCATATTATGTATATGTCGTGGCCAAATCGTAGAATTGATCACTTCATGATGTGGCCGACCATTTCATGAAATGGTGGCATTTCATGAAGTGGCCAGCTAAAACTGACCATATCATGATAATGGTCTGGCCAGATCAATGAATAAACAACGTTTAACGATATGAACAGCTAAACGCATGGCTATTTCATGATATGACCAAACATTATTAATCATATCGTAAAATAGTTACATTAACCACCGTAAGAGGCGCTTATTTTTATTTGTTTTTGTGATGCAACATGGTGGCGGACGATTATCCTTTTAAACAAACTAATAATATTGTTGTAATGGAAGATAAAAGTGAAATGAAATGTCGTTACGACATCAAATTACTACAATTTTACGTTTTAAGCCACTAAAAAAACGAGCGCAACGTAAAAATACCAAACATTTACTATAGTAATGATATGGCCAAACGTGGATGGACATATCATCAAACGTTGACGTTTCAACGATATGGTCAGTTTTAGCTGGCCATTTCATGAAATGCAACCATTTCATGAAATGATCGGCCACATCATGAAGTGATCAATTCTACGATATGGCCACGACATATATATTTTTTTATAATATACTGCATAGATTTAATTTTATAAACAACCATGACTAGTAAAAATATGTTTGACAAAAAACATTTGCCCCCACTAAGATAAGAACCAGGGACTCTTGACTAGCAATGACCATTTATCCAAACCGGCCCTTAAAAATATAGCACACCTAGATCTAAACAGGGTCAACTCAAAAAAGCACTTTTTTCTGTAAACGCGAAATACAGATTACTGTCTCCCTGTGCACTGCAGGAGTGAACTGAATAGATATATGCTGTATAAATCGAATAGTCGACAGTTTTTTAAATCTGTTTTATTGGTTGATAGGTAGTGATTTAAGGAATGCGGTGGTGAGCATAAAGTCAAAAACGTCAAGTTTTGCGTTATCTCCCTTTAGATCTGGGTGTGCGATATATAAAAATAATGTGGGTGTAATCACTGTGGGTGTTGCAAAAAAAATGCAATATCATATTGTAAGGGTGCTTTATTCACTACAATATAAATTAAAAAAAAACTTATAAATTAAATCAATAAATAATACCAGGCAAATGATCAATGATACAAGAGATTACATTCAAATTATCTAAATTTAACAATCAAACATGTTACCTACACTGCTCTACAGGAATGCAAGTACAAGAAACTAAAATAGGTTGTTGCTTTCACAGATTACAAAAAAATGCAATGAATGGGCTTCGCCATAAACAAAAACAATATTATATTACCTGCAAAACAAATATAAAATTTAAAAAAAAACAAAACAACCCACTAAACCTAATGGCGGATCGTTTAAACTAGATTTTGAATGCCACCAAAAAATTATCAAAAGTCTAATTCTGAAGTGCTAACTAAAATTAATGGTACAAACTAATACTTATCTAATTTTTGTATTGAGTAGATGTTAGTCACAAACATAAAATGGTACTTATAAAGCCACAGCAGAAACAGCCTCAGAGCTGTATCATTTTCAAAATGTTACGAAATACATAGAATACATAAAATAAAAGTTCCTCTGGTAAAAACAAAATGCAAAACAATAATATGACTTAAGCTTGGTACAACCATGAAAATTTGTTCCTGTTTATAGTGAAACTAAACATGATTTCAATAAATAAGTAAATTTAATACAAAGCAGGTAGGTATTTCTATTCATTATTTATAAACATTTCAAAGCTGTGCATTATTAATATGCAATTACAAAAAAATGCACAGTTAATTTAATATAAAAAATCTAATTAAATTTGCTGAGTGTTGTGTGTGATATTAGTCACATATTATGCATGAAGTAGTTAATTAGAACCAAGGTAATTTCAGTATTTCAATAACACATTATAATGCAATAGATCAACTTTTTTATGTAATAATGTTTACATAAAGACAATTTTAAGAAAAAAAATTCTGCGCCTATTAATTATTACTTCTAACTAATTTCAATTGAGACACTTCCTATTAATTAGCTACTTTATTCACTTTTTATATGTAAATGTATGCCTGCTATATGCTGATCAATTTATTATATTAAAATACAGTTTCAAGATCACAAGTGTTCATAGCCAGCTCTTACCATTAATTTTATAAAATGTATAATATTTATATGCATATTCCTTTTCGTATTGCAGCTATTAATTTTCTAAGAGGCACAATAATTTTAGCAACACTCTTTGCTAGATGAGTCGATAAGTTTGAACACATTCTGATAAGTAGTATGTCTGGTAATGTTGCTACTCTCAAAAGCTGACAAATTGATTGAATTGTATAGAAAGCAGAATAGTATGTTTTAAAAGAGAAAATATTTTTAGTCTACCTCGTAATGTCGTCACCTACCACCTAATGTCAACAGTCTTTAATGATAATTATTATACTTTAGGCACACAAAGGCAGAGTTGTACTAAACTATGCTTTACGAGCCGTCATGTTGGATTGTGGGGTTGAAAGCCTACTTTTATAAAGCCACTGTAAAAGTAGTTTAGAAAAAAAGAGAACTCGAGGTTTTTGAATTTGCAAATTAATGTTTGATGTGAAATAAAAAAATATAAAAGTTACAAGTTGGCAAACCCTGTGTATTTCTACCTCAAAAGTCGGCTTCGCATGAAGACCATACCAGTTATTGGCGTCCAAAGTTAACATTTCAAATTTAAATATCATCAACTATTTATTTTCTCAACCAAACACTTGCTGGGTGGGAGGGAGAATTTTTCTTGTTTTGTCAACTGTCTACACGAAGATTGTATTGCGGCATGCCGATTGTTTCATTGTTTTACATAAATTTTCAATGCCTAAGTTCTTGTATATTAATTACATATAAGAACCAAACAACACTAAATGATACATACAACCTATTGACGGAATAGGTTGTATAAGTAAGGAATTCGAATACACATACTACTGATAGTTGATTTTATTGCTTTACCTAGATAGCATGTCAAAGTGCACAATATGCGATATAGTACTTGCTAATTGTTCATTCTGCGTCAAAACTTGCGGCGCCTGCGCCTTATATTGTAGGAGTTGAACTGCCAACATTATAATTTGGTCAATTTCGCTTCAGACAGATTGCAAGTACAGCTAACAGCACGTCAACTTGCCACAACATGTAAAATTTTCTCAATCGACTTTGCGCTTTACACCAAACGAGTTAGGTGAGCAATCGATTGAGAAAATTTGTCAGTTTTAGGTAGTCTGAAGCGCCGCTGACCATGCCAGGGCAGATAGATGTAACAGCACAATCTACACACATTCACCAGTAGAATTTTGTCTTCCACATTAAACTAGGTTAAGGTACGAGTTTATTCACAGTATCTACAGCGTCAGTGCGTATCACAATCAGTGTCAGTAGGTGAGATAGTCGCGCAGGCGGCGCGGGCCGGGTGCCTGTCACTTGAGCCTCGCTCGCTTGGCCACGGGCGCGTCGCTGTCGCTGGAGGAGCGCCGCTTGGACGCCTCCGACGACGCCTCCAGCTCGATCTCCGGCAGCGGCGGTAGTTCCAGCTCGCCGCACCGCTTCGCTATGTACTTCTCCAGCCGGAAGCCGGCCCTGTAGTACGAAACATTGCGCATTTGTCACTTATTTAAAAAGCACTACACTTGTTTATTCAACTTGTGGATTACATAGGAAAATGAGCGTTCATAATTATTTCAGGATAGCCGAGTTTTAAAATATATATTTATCACAAATATAAATGAAATTAAACATAAAATAACTCGTCATCATATAAAATAAATAATCATAACTCGAAACCTAATGTCCGAGTTCACCACACGAACATTTGCCCTCTTACAAGCAGGATTCAAACCCTGGATTTCTTACGGCATGTCCCTATATTCTATCTACAGTTAAAAGTAAGCTTACTAAAGTTTAGTTGCCTGGCATTTTTTGTTATTTACGATAAATATTAAAAGTTGCTAAGCAACTAAACTGTAGTACGTCTATCTAGTTAGACCAAACCGGCGGTCTATTTTCAAATAAATTGCATGGAACTAACTTGGCGACGGGATGCGTGTCCTTGTTGTACGTGTAACAGTTGAGGAACACCAGGGAGACATCGTCGAGGAGGTCTGCGTCCGTGGCGTACTCGCCCGCCTCCATCTTGTTCTTGATCGTGCTGAAGTCCATTGGTCGGTCGATTACTTCGAAGTAGTCGGGAACCTGGAATAATAACATGTTTTACGTTTAGACCCATTATCTATCTAGCCTAATGGTCGCTTGTGTTCTCATTTACATACACAAGTCAAGCCTATTGATCCCCGAAGGGTAGGCAGAGGTGTATAAGGCTAAGTTCCAATAACCGCGCGGTATTCCTCGGATTACCGCGCGGTACTACCACAAACTCCAGGAAGACATTGAAATGACAAACACCGGCATTTCAATGTCATTAACGAAATAATTAAACACTGAAAACATATGCCGTGTGGTGACGGCAGAGTAGAATACAATTGTCACCACCCCAAATCTCTCCCGTGGGTGTCGTACAAGGCGACTAAGGATAAATCAATTATGAGGAATGGGCAGCAGCGTTCCTCTTACCACCTAGCAATAGCAAAATACAGCGACTTTTGTGCCCGATATATGGCAACAGGCTTGCCACCTATCAAATGGGACCTAACATAACTGGCGAATCGTGGTGCTAGTTCACCTCTGCCTACCCCTTCGGGGATATAGGCGTGATTTATGTATGTATGAAAACATGGCTGTATATGCTAGATCCCTTTGCCTTCCATGAAAGGGTAGAATTAAAAAAAGAATTTTTAAGAATTTTTGCGCGTTTGGTGGTGTTAGATTCTTTTTCGATAATTCCAAAATTGGTTCAGAGTGGATTTTGTGCAGTAAAAGTGGTGTTATTTTGATGCACAAGCATCCGTGTAGATGTGCAATTATGCAGAATCATTGAAAATAAGTCTCGTGATGTGTTTGACGTTGTGGTGAAACCACTTAAAAAGTGGTTTTGCCCACTTCATCATGAACTGTGTTACCATTCAATTCGCGCCAAGCACTTCCTAGAGGCGTTAAAATATGCGACACCATTATTTTAACGTAACACCCATATTTTAACGTTCTAATTCATTTCATTCATTCATTTTACCCACTCATTATTTCATATGAATACAGATAAAATAAACACTAAAGACATGTCTTTAGTGTTTATTTTATACGGACGGCAAAGGGTCTAGCCCATAGAGCCATGGCTCTATGGGCTAGGGCCCTTTGCCGTCCCCAAAAATATAGGGAGAATTTAAAAAAAAACAGAACATTAGTAACTTTGAGCTTTGGTACCTCCATGTACCCCATCCGGTGTGATCTCTATTATACAAGTACGCTGGACTGAATACGTCTACTAAAATGACAAATGTTTCTAGTGCCGATTTGAAGCGCCCCATCGAGTGGCAATATTTGACGTTTGTTGCTTGTATTTGACATTACAAAAGCATCTCTAATATTAGTTCTGTGGGCGTTCACCTTCGCACACCAGTGCCATCAGCGCCAAGCTGGCGATAATCAAATTGGCTTAATTTTTTGGATGACAACATCAGTCCAGCGTTCATTGTACAATAGAGGTCAGTGTGTGAAAGTTAATATGAATAAAACGGGAGTGGCCACCTAGGCGTCGACCCCAGATCTAAACTGGAAATAGGTACCTCATCCGCGGAGACTGGCTCGCTGAAGGGCCACGCGTCCTTGTGCTTGAGTACCTCCTTGATGAGCTGCGCCGCGCCATCCGCGGGCGGCTGCGGTCTATTGCCATTCTTCTTGCGCCCCTTCTCCGGCCGCCCGTTGCCATTCACTGAGCCAAAATCAACACGCCACTGTTACTTACTATTTATTTATTGCAACACAAACAGGTAGTTACCACAATTACATTAAAATAAACAGTTACTAGTTTTGATCTAGGTACTACCCCTAAATAATGTTGACAGCATGGCACGTCATCAATATTAAATTGACAGGAAAACTGAACTAGACTGCGCACCCCAAAAATTATATTTTTTTATTTATTTGTCTGTAGGCTCCCACTGTTAGGCAAAAGCCTCCTCGCGATCCTCCACTTGAGCGATATCTCGAGGCAATTTCATGATATTATTATGATTATTACAAAGAAAAAATAGTTTATTTAAATACAAGGCCATTTTCAAAAAATTACCCAAGTATCCGAAATGGGCCATCGTAGTGGTTTACGGCCCATCCTCCCTATATTCCTCCCTGCATAGGGAAGGTAGTGGGGGACATTAAAAGGGCCAGTGATGATGGGGATCATTGACAAAGGAATTCATTTGCGATGGTCCACACAGACACATTTGAAACTCAACTTACCATGTACGCCATTCGTCATAGAATTCCTTGACCGCCTACTAGACGTACTCGTGTTGACTGTCTCTTCTTTGGATCTGTAATAAATTAACAAAAATAATGTGATTTATTTACAGTAGAAGGAGAATAATAAGAAAATAAAGTCAGAAAAATTCCGATATATTATTTTGTCCTACTAGTTCCGAGAAATGGCAATAAGTTCGCCACCGATAAATTATTTGTCCAGATGCGGGAATCGAACCCGCGTCCGATTACTAGTTCCGAGAAATGGCAATAGGTTCGGCACCTATTACATGGGACCTTACCTAATTGGCGAAACATGGTGTCACAATTCACCTCTGTCTACCCCTTTTGGGATAAAGGTGAGATTTAAGTATGTATGTACGTCCTGTTCCTAGTCTATCTGCACTCGGCGCAGTATGTTTCCTCTTCCTTTCATATGGGGCAGACGTCACAAATCCATCCATTCCCTTTTGATTCATATCACCCATCACAGCGGAAAGGTGCAAATGATGAATAAAATGAATGTATAGATAAGAGACGGAACGGACCATGTCGAGCGACCGATAAACGGAGAGAATGATTGGAATGAAACGCCATGTTCCTTCGAGGCGGCGGTGAATTAAACACAGTCTTACTTGCGCGTCTTTGAGGTTCGCTGCGTCTTGCGTGCGCGTCCCTTCAGCTTCACTAATGCCGTGTTGTCATCGCTGTCGTCCGTATCTGCACACACAACCAAACCATTTTTATTTCACTCACAACTCTTTAATACGTAAGAAGACATCTACCTGACATCATACACCGCAATTTTGTACTTTACGACCAACATCTTAAGATCAAAAATCGATGGTAAACTGTTAATTTCATATTGAAAGTATCTTAATTAATTTTCATTTAAAATATGAACAACTATCCATATTTAATAATTATTAAATTAATTAAGAGGGCAACGATGGCTTCGATAATGCAATTGAACACCACTTAAATGTAACAATGTTTTACATTAAACAGAAACCAAATCAAATATATTATTTTTCTAAAGATGGCATAATAGTTTAAGCATTAGGGTATACATTCCTCATATTTAACTGTCAATCTTAACATAATCTACACAACTGACAACAGCGGATGCCTGATTAGTGATAAGCATCAATGTAAAATTAAAACTTATGAATAATAATTATTATTAGTAAATGGCATTTAAACCGGAAGAAGAACCTGGTGAATGTTAGTGAGTGATGAAAAAAATTAAGGGAAAGGCCAATGAACCGAAATGATTTAAAGATGACACAGATTTTTAAAGTGGAAGTATGTAATTGCTGCCGAAATGACATGCGGTGAAGATACCGATTCGTTCTGCCTGGTCCAAGATGTGAGTGTGTTTTAACAGTGCGATGAAATTGCAGATCCAAAGAATTAATCTAGCGTTAAGAAAACAATGAATAGAGAGGTCTCTGTGGCTGGTGTAATGTTTCAACTGGAAATCTTTGTGTAATAATCTATTTTAATAACTTGAAGACTCATTATAGTTACACAAAACCAAATTACATTATTTTCGTGTTTACGTTTCTCAAATTATTTTAATCGGACGCCAACACAGATATACCTTTAAATATTATCCCGTCAATCGGAATAGTGAGCTGACTTGTTAATTTATAATAATCAATATTTAAAGTAAACTTCATCATTCAAATATTACAAGTAACTATTATTTTAATTTATATGAACATTATATGGAGGTTAGAAAAATGAATACAAAGCTAGGCCCTTTTGTTTTTAAGTTCCTATTATTGTATGACACGTCCACGCGCTGAGGGAGAGGCAAGAGAACATGCGACAGTGAGTAAATGGCAGAGATGAGCGATAAAGGCCAACGGAGATAAGGCGGGTGAGCTACAGAGGACGTAAGGGCGGGGGCACACCGTCGTCGTGCTGCGAGGCGAGCGCGCGCGTGTACTGGTGGATGTTCGTGATGGCGGCCGCCGCGCAGCGCCGCTGGCTCCACTCTTAGGGACAACCGACAATGTTACTTGCTACTCTCCACTAAAGGCTCACAATCAATCACACGAGAACACAATGTATAGGGGTGAATGTTAAACCAATTTTGAAATTTTTTTTTTGCACTTACGTTTGTTATTGATAACATTTTCTAAGATAACAAATCCTAACGCCATGAAATATTTATGAGCCTGCTTATTTAGATATGTTCGGAATTTGGAAACATATAACCAAAGTCTAGATCAACAACTATCTCAACAAGATGAGAAAACCGATGAATTACATAACAAGGAAATAAGCATACATTAAGTCCAAATATTCATAAAAAAATGTAGTATCTCTGCGACAATAGTCTGCATTTTTGCACAGAAAGCGCATTTAACACGGCGCGCGACGAGGAAACAATTTCCATTCTTATGGTGTCGTACAAGGCGGTTATGAGGAATGGGTAGCAGCGTTTCTCGCCCCTACTTCAACACATCATCTCTCCCAACCCTTTAAGGCTGCATGTCCATTGACGCGGAGCGAGGCTACGGGAGCAGAGAAACGAGGAAATATGAACCAATAGGATTGCATAAAATGTCGGAGCGAAAATTATATGTAATCCTATTGGTTAATATTTCCTCGTCTCTTCGTTCGGCAGGCTAGCACCGCGTCAATGGACAGGCAGCCTAAGGATAGGCGGGATTGATGTATGTATGTAAGGCTAGGTTCATACGGCATTGTGCATCTTTTTTTTAATGAATCTTACCGAATGAAGCAGTGGCTCATATATTGAGTATAGAACACGTTTACGTTTATTGCAGTATAGGTGACGTGTCAACGGTTCTATATTTAGGGCCTGTTTCACAATCGACTCGTGAGTGCTGGATAGCTCACTCGGCAGATCGTTGTAATATGAAATACATGTCAATTGAACTCCCAAGTGTACAATACATACATACATAAATCACGCCTATATCCCGGAAGGGGTAGGCAGAGGTGAACTAGCACCCACGTTTCGCCAATTATGTCAGGTCCCATGTAATAGGGGGCGAGCCTATTGCCATTTATCGGGCACAAAAGTCGCAGTACTATTGCTAGGTGGTACAAGAGGAACGCCGCTGCCCATTCCTAATCATATTCAGATTCATCCTCAATCGCCTTGTACGACACCCACGGGAAAGATTTGGGGTGGTGACAATCGTATTCTACTCTGCCGTCACCACACGGCTGGTTTGGTTCTTCGAGCTACTTATTTCATTGCTTTTCACGGATCTATGTTTTTTTTTGATGGACATAGGCTGTTGGCCGAGAGGCCTTTACAGCATCTACCGGGTTTTTTG
>OZ008355.1:873147-946347 GCA_963931975.1 Cataclysta lemnata | reverse complement strand
CCAATTTTTTTATCCCTTCCAAAAAAATATGATTTGTCGAGGTTCAAAAAATTCAAAAAGTCACGGTCAAAGTCACCTTTACGGTGTGATGGATGATATGAAACGGAGTGGATGGCTTGATGACGTCTGACCGATATGATTGGAAGAGGAAACATACTGCGCCGACTCACGATAGACTGGGGCAGGGAGAAGAAGACATAGACATTAATTAGGGTGTTTATCTACACTGGAGGGGTAGGAAGAGGCGAATTAAGCCCTTCCGCACAAGATGCAACTCCAAAGGAACTATACCCCATTTACTTGGACTTGAGACAAAATGTAAACAATCTTGATGTGTCTTTTAATATAAAATACAAAAATAAACATGTTTAAGACCAATATATCAAAGCAGCTAACAGTTTTAATGGTATAATTTTAGAATACACGTTTGTTGTCTATAAGAGCATTTCATAGAAGATAAAGAGACATATCAAGATTGTTTACATTTTGTCCCAAGACCAAGATACATAGTTGCAAACTCAAATTACTAATGAGTTTCTTGAGCGTCACCCCCATCCATCTTTTCGGAGTGTTTTATTTAAATAAACCAAAAGTATAGCCATACTCACCAAGATAAGACACATAATCGAATAACTCCACCTGCAACTCTTTGACTTTCTTTTCGTACTCCTGTTTCTTCACTTCACCCTCTTTGGTCAACTTCTCTATTGCCGCTTTGGTCTCCTCTTCAAGGCTTTTGGCCTTCTCTCCTGTTAGCTTTAATTCTTCTTTCTTGGCTGCTGCTTCCTTCTTGATTTCCTGTCTGGCTGCTACTAGCTGGACCTCGCGTTTGCGTTCGTTTATCTGTTGATAAGAATGATATTTTCTTGATAACTTTTTTAATTTAATATCTTTAGATGGCGGAAGTGAAAAATTAGCAAAAATGGTATGGTATAGTGAGAGTAATTGGTGGCAATTATTACAATAGGAGAGGCTCGCTAGCGTAGTGGGATAGCGCGCCTGGCCCGCGATTGCATAAACTAAGCAATGTTCGCTAAGGCCGGTCATTGGATGGGTAACCAAAAATCTCGAGTTCCTCCGTGATTCGGAAGGCACGTCAAGCCAGTGGTCCCACACTGGGCCAGCGTGGAGGGTTATAGCCTAATGTCCCTAGATTCTTCCATCCATAGGGAAGGCCCGTGCCCCAGCAGTGGGTTTAAATGGCTGGTGAAGATTACAATAGACGATTATTCATTTACTATAAAAATACTTTATAATTTATACAATTTAAAAAAATTGACAAATGAGAAAAGATATGAATGTAAATTGGTGAATCATACATACCGTGAGTGTCCTTAGAGCCTGTTTGGTATTCCTCAGTTCGTCCAATTTCTCCTCAATGATGTCACGGACTGTTGCGTAGCTGAGGATTTGATTCATCAGGCAATGCAGAATCAAGAATTTCTCATCTGCAGATGAAAGTTGTGAATCATAAGTTAGGCGTTCAATATAATATTTATGTAATAATGGCTAGGTAAATAGATTCTTCTATATTCTATGAATATGGACATAGCATAAAATTGAAACAGAAACAGCGAGATTTAATAAGGAAATTGTAATTCGCTTTAGCTAATAATGGTTAAGACACCGATGAGTTAGGGGTTTCCTCTTACAGCACCTTGCAATATAGTGCGATTTACGTGCCCTTTACATGGCAATAGACTCAATAACTATTTGGGACATGGGACCTATATAGTAAATTGTGGGGATCACAGTTATTCTCTGCCTACCCCTTCGGAACAAATAGGCTTGACTTATACAGGGTTATTTTAAAAACACCAAAAACCTCACAGGAGTAAATAGCTAACATCATTGGCAACAATGTTTGTTTTATGAGTTTAAGGGCCTGTTTCACAATCGACAAATCAGTTCAAAGTAGCTTACTTTGCAGTTCAATTGACATATATTTCATATTACGACTGTCAAATGATCTCCGAAGTAAGCTACTTCGAACTTACTTGTCGATTGTGAGACAGGCCCTTAATATAATAAACCACCTATAACTACAGGATGAAATCGAAATGAATCGACAAATTTTTATGCGGTGTTCTAGTGCTATTAAACATTATATTAGTGAGGTTTAAAAACAAATCTAAGTCGACAAAAAAAAAGGATCAATATTTTTTTTTTTATTCTCCCTATATTTTAGGGAAGGCAAAGGATCTAGCCCATACAGCCATGTCTTTAGTGTATATTTTATCTGTAGTCATATGAAATAATGAGTGGATGAAATGTATGAATGAAATTAATTTTAATATGGGTGTCACACATTTTAACGCAGCTATCCCTAGTTGTAGTAGCCTGGCGCGAATTTAATGGTAACAGAGTTCATGATGGTGCCTGATGAGGTGGACAAAACCACTTTTTACAGTGGTCTTCACCACAACATCAAACACGTCACAAGACTTTCGTTTTTGCTTGTGCATCAAAATAACACCACTTTCACTGCACAAAATCCACTCTGAAACAATTGTTGAATTATTGAAAATAAATGTGGCCGACGCCGTTGAAACGCGCCAAACACTCCCTTTTTCTTTTCTCTAACTCGAAACTACAGATTAAAAGTGCTCACCGACGGAGAGCTCGTGCACGTGCAGCCGCTGCAGGCGCAGCAGCAGGCGCGGGTGCCTCGTGCGCAGCCGCAGGCCGGGGGTCGTCGCGGCTGCTGTACCCGCCGCGCTGCGAGTAGCGCCACGTGGCGCAGCGCCCGCCCGCCGCCGAGCCCGACGCCAGCAGGTGCAGTCTGCCGACGCGACAAACCTATAGCTGCACTTGGAGCGGATTCGCACTACGTCCGAATCGTATACGCGACAATACCCCGATTACGTAAGCCTCTTTCGATCGCTTTCGTCTACCTGTCGCTCTCACACTTTGCGATTATTCTCAACAAGTGCGAGTGATCGTCCGATCTCTGTCATCCGACTTTTTTCCGTCAAATCAAGTATTCTAAAAGATGGCTCCCGAATCGCTTGGATTTGTATCGGAGATTGGAGTAGTGCGTAAGCAATATCCGAATTCGGTCCCAGTTTTCTAGATCACGGTTCAGATCGGACATAGTGCGAAACCGCTCTTAGGCTTTTTCCACAACAGACCGTGTTTTTGACCGGACTCGCGGTGGTGTAAGACCTAAAATGGATGTGTGATACATGCACCGGACATCGGCCCGGCGAATAATTTACTCTTGTTGCACAATCTGACGATCTTGACGGTCCGTTATCCGCGACAGACGTTACACGTACAAGCGCTCTAAGGACTTACTCCTATGTTTCCTACTATTATTTTAGTCTGGTGTTCAAAAATGTCTGAGTTTAATAAAAAAAAACCAAAACACGAATGGTAAGGGAAAAAATCCAAATCTTCTAATTCACTTTTTTCATTTTACTTAAAATGAAAACCAAGTTTATTAGACAGGCAATAAATAACAATTAATCTCAAAAGAGATTTTTCATTTATCATTTTAATAAACAAATAATTTTCACTTTATCTTTTCCATTACGCCAGCGCACACTATTGCTATCTTTTCTCTCTGTGTCTATGCCGAAACATCTTTTACGAGGTATCGAGTTAAGCTCCTCCTCAGTCTTCAATCTGACGCAAAGCGCACTTTAGGTTCCTCACCTGAGAACCTCGCTGACAGTGGTGGGATCCAGAGGCAGTTTGCTGATGGGCGTGCCGAGATAAGTCTGCGACCACTTGCTGGCTTTGGTGGCTAACTCCATCGCTCGTGTGGTGTCCAAATCGCCAGACAATTCTTCCATTTCTAAAATGGAAAAGGGGAGAAATTTGTCATGCCCAGATTTGTCTAGTGCATTAGCAGCAAAATTAATGACTTAATTAATATTGATTAGTTACTCGATTTTAATTTTAACATTATATAAATGTTAGAAAAATTATTACAAAGATTTTGGTGGTTAGAAAAAGAATTTCGAAAAATTATGATCTTGAGGCGGTAATCGAACCCAGCTTCCGCTGCTATCCGGGCAAGATCATAATTTTTCGAAATTCTTTTTCTAACCACCAAAATCTTTGTACTAATATTGATTAGGTTGGTACAATCAAGTTTATTCCTTTGATGGCCTGATAGATCAAATAGTCTTTGGGTCAAGCAATCCCAGCAATCCTGGTAGGTGATGTGATGAAAGATGTTTGTCTGATTGACATTTGTTAAACTACATGTTTATTTAGTATGTTTTGCATATTTATATATGACTTATCCCATTGCTTAAGCTATTTGCTTTGGACTAGCTAGATCATAGGTGTGAGTGTACCAAATATCTATTGCTCATGCTATTTTTCCAGATATCTCTTTGAACAGAAGTATCTAAAACACTTGCTATATTGTTTACATTCGCTTTCCGCACACCATAACTACTGCTACAAAACTTAGGCCCATTAAATGTATTACTTTTTACTATTGTAAACAACAACAACTTGTTTCTCCAGATACAGTTACAGTATGTGCATTAGAATATTTAATTTACTTCCGAATCATATTCAAAATTTACAATTTAATATTTTTAAGAAAACAATCCTCGGTATTTTGGTCAGCAACTGCTTTTATGACATTAATGAATTTATAGTTTACTGCCGTGATGGTAACATGAAGCGTATTATTATTGATTTATGACATGTTTAATTGAAATATTTTTATTATAATATATAATTGTGAAAAGTTTAAAAATATGGTTATTAATAATTTTTTTTTTTTCCATCCATGATATATGATTTTGTTTATTTTTTTTTGTTAATTTGAAGACGTTTATTGTATGCATGATAAAGTCGTTCATTTTGATAATATTGCATGCCTGTTAAGGTAAACTGTTGTACTTAATTTATATCTAACAACTTGCTGTAACACAGTTTTAAGCAATAAAAATCTTATCTTATCTTATAATCCTTACCAGACTCCTGAATTCCTCCACTTTCATTATGCTCCTCGGCTTCATCCTCTTGCAGGCTAAATATTGCCGTCAAGAACATCTGAATGAGATCACTGAACATTCCTGCATGTTCCTTCTGCGTGAGGCATTTGCGAAATGTCTCGAGGTCCAAGCTATTATGAAACACATCCTTGGTTTTCAGAACGTCCGAGTAGACATGGACAAAATCTAAAACTGACAGGAAATCCCCAAACAGAGCTTGAGGTATGCCTTCCAATTCTACTGGAGTGCCTTTGGGTAGAACCTGTAATGTTACAGTAAATAATTATGTACCGTTTGTAATCAACTAAGTAAATAATAAATAATAATGTACTGATTAAGGGTGTCAGATGTGCTAGTTTGCCTAGAAGCCCTTAATTCAAATCTTTGTTTGAATACATGTATTTGTACCATCAAACAACAAGTAGTAGCTGTTTCATAGTACACAGCTTACTACTTGTTGGATAGGTGTGACATTTAAATATATTTAATTATATATTTAATATTAGAATTAAACAAATATATGTCTATTTTATAGTAGTAGTTATAGTAAACTCAAGCTCACCTTATGATCTTCCAGGTCCAAATCATCTTTAACCTTTTGCCACTCTTTAAGATAAGCTTGTAGCCTGGCCGTCTTCTCTTTCTTCTTTGCCTTCTCCTCTTCTTTACGCTGCCGCATCTGGTCTTCCGCTCGGCGCATCTTCTCTGCAAGTTCTTGGGCACTCTTTCTGGCTGCTGGATCTGCCAGAGGCTTTGCTTTTGGTGCTGTTAGATTGCGAGTTCGAAATTAATTACTATTTAAAACACATTTTTTACATTGCTATTAACATTATTTATTGTAAGCTAAAAAGCATACACAACATTAATAAATGATGCCTTTTTTCCTCTAAGCAGTAGCAGAGGTGTATAAACCCACTCTATGCCAGCTTATTGCAAGTCACATGTCATAAGAGGTGAGTCTATTGCCATTTACTGAAACCTTTAATTGCACTAATTTGTTCAAAGGTGCACTAGGGACATTGCTGCCTATTCCTTATTATATTATTCCTCTTTGTCAACTTGTATGCACCCATGAGAGGTAGGGGTGTTGACAATTGTATTCTTCTTGGCTGTGGCAAAAGTTATTAGTTCAAAAAATAGTAAACTTATAAACAGTTTTTGAAGGAAGTTTGAATAAGGATACTTAAATAAAAATATTACTATGCAAAATAATTACCTTCCATTTTATCAGGTTTCTTCAAAAACTTGTCCATGGATTCTTGCCGTCCTTTTTTATTAGGGGTGGGCTTCTTGGCGGACTTATTAAGTTTGGATGCAGAATTTGGTTTGATGTTGTTCTTGGAGGTTGGTGGTGAGAGGCTGGTTTTCATCAGCTTCTTTGAAGATGGGAACTCTGGTGGGGTCCCCGTGAATATTTGGTCAAAGTTCACTTTGGCTATGTTGTATTTGTCTAGAGCAGTTTGCTGTAAATGGAACAACATCACATATTGATCATTACTGTCACTATATATATATATATAAATAAATTGATTAAAATATCAGGATTTATTGATTTACATCCATATGTTATTATACCATTATTGTATTATGTAGGTATGTTAATATCCAAAATAGACAAAATATAAGAGAACATTTCATAAATATTAATAACAGCACTTTAGTAATACTACTGGTTCTGAATCACTTTTTAACTTTTGAGTTGCATGATCAATATAGGTTAGAACAGGAATTACGGTTCAGGAATTCTGCTTCTACTGGTTCAGCTTTTAGATATTTTTGTTGTTTTTTTTCATTATATGAATGTAATATACTGCTCTATATGTAAAAAGTTTTAAAGGACTTTTCCACTCACCTTGATACCGATAATGCCTCCCACTTGTTGCTGTACAAACTGTTTCAAAAACAGACGATTTTTGTCTCTATTATAAATGCCTTTGCGCCGGCGCACCCGATCGTGGGGCGCAGTCCCAATTTGACCCATAGCTGAAGAGTCAGTCTCATCATACTGTTCCACTTCATAGCAGTAAGCAGCAGCAGGAAGCATGGTTTTGCTGAAAAAATAACAAGTTTAACAATTATTTTTGATGTGGTTATATGTGATTTTCAAACATTGAATAATTTATGGTGGTTAACACCCCATTCTCCCCATATTCTTCCACCCATAGAGTAGGCCTGTACCCTAGTAGTGGGAACATTAATGGGCTGGTGGTGATGATATGAAATCATACAAGAACAGTATCAACCTGTGTATAGTAATACCGTTACTTTAATGATCTCAGTGTGCATACCGCTAAACCAATACCTACATCAGAATGTAGGTATTGCTTATCAAACAGAAAATAATAATGTTCATTTATTTCATATTATAAGTACATACTACAATCCCAACATTATCTTAAACAATAGGTATTAAGTATATATTTTAATACTGAGTACAGTGAATATAAGATGGTGCAATAATAATCCTGATAGCAACTAAAGAAGCTTCTTACAATTGGAATAATTAATAAGATTTAGGTAAATAATTATTGATACCCATTAAAAAGGAAAATATTTGAAACCAATTTTAATAAAAATTATATTCTTCTCACTAACCTGCCCGGTTGTTGTTTTTGAGCCGTTATTGAGAGAACATGAGCCTCACACCAATGATCTCCTTCTAAGCAGGCTTCCACAGTCTCCCCAACAAAGTATCTGTCTCTTACAAAATTGAAAATATCTTCTGACATTTCAGCAAAAGAAGATCTTTTAGTCTTCACTGCAAGGTACAATATTGGTATTCGCAACTCCATTGGAAAATCCTTTAAGTTTTTCTTTGCATTTTTTTCGCTTTCCAGTGCCTCAGCATAGGTCAAGTTGTTCTTCCCTGTCATCTCACATGTCCAAACCATGGAGTTAACCAAAATGATTCTCTCACAGTACTCCCTAAATGGACATAAACATACAAAAACATTAAAGTGCGTCTTGGTAAATGTCGATAATCATCGAAACAGCGATACATTGTGTCACGCTAGCTATATTACGCACCTCCACGCACAGATACTGTGCCAACGGTCGTAATCTTATTGTTAGAATACTGTTTAGTAAGATATTGCAAAAATTCCGCCAAAATCTTAAAGTAAATGAAACTTACTCATAGTCCTTGAAAATCTCGTCGGTTATCTCGCAGTGGAATACCTCGTCATCGTCCCGAAGGTACTCCGACGCCGTCGATTTCTCGAAGGCTTTCCTTTTCAATAGAGGCATGTTAGGAGTTCGCGGGGCACTTCGGTGGGAAAACGATTACAAATGCAATGCCCAATATCACTCAACGTGAATTATAAGTTACTTCGTGCGGCGCATTGATCTCTACTAACATTAGAACGAAACATTAGGATAATAATTACATTTATCAAGAATATTACAAGTGAAAATTGTTGCGTGGTTTCAGTTGACAAGCCAAAAAACGGCGCGCTGAGCGCTTCATTTTACGACAGAAACATATGATGATGTTACCTCTAAAATAAAAACTACCAAATAGAAGAAAAAAAACCACCTAACAAAAATAATTTTATTACAAAAAAAGATAGTGTTAGATATTATGGTAAAATTTGAAAAATACTATTATCAGTACTATATACATAAGAATATACATATATTCATAAATCACGCCTATATCCCCGAAGGGGTAGGCAGAGGTGAATTAACACCCACTTTTCGCAAATTATGTTCGGTCACATGTAACAGGTGGCGAGCCTATTGCCATATATCGGGTACATAAATCGCAGTACAAATTTATATTGCTCGGTGGTATGAGAGAAATGCTGCTGCCCATTACTCATTGCTGTCTTCACCCTTAGTCGCCTTGTACGACACCCATGGGAGAGATGGGGGTGATGACAATTGTATTCTGCTGTGCCGTCACCGCACGGCCATAAGAATATGCATCTTATTTATAAGGATTATTCTATTATTTTTGCTAATTTAACTTTTTATTCATATCATCCATCATACTGAAAAGGTGCTAGTGTGTGATGAATGAATGTATAGAAAAGAGAAAGAAAGGACCATGTCTAGCCCCTCGTCTGTCACGCCACCTCATTGAGGTCGATGTCAAAAACCTCACATCTGTCAAGCCGCCTCCAGGAGGTCGATCGCTCGTACATTGTATTAAAGCACAACTCACGTGATTTATTTTATCTATTACTGCTCTAACTTATGCAACGCGTAAAGAAAAGAACAAGGACGGCATATAATGACACATGACAACCAAACGGCGCCATTTTAACTGAATTGAATGAGTCACTAGTTGTACCTACTCGAGCTGCCTTTGTGTTTTCATAGAACTGTCAAAAATTTCAAAAATACATTTCAACATAGAATTAATAACATATTACCAGTATAATTGTATTAATGTGTACATACACTAGATAGCTTGTTTCATAACGATTTTAGAAACACAACATTTATAAAATAGCTTTCATACAACATTTTAGAGATATTTTCATTTTAAAAAGACGCGGCGTTTTTGCTAGTGGTGGGGGGGCCGCTAGGTGACGTAAGCGCGCGAAATTCAAAATGGCGGGTATCCCTGGAGGGGCTAGAGATCGATGAATGGAGAGTGTGATTGAGATGACAACATTACAATTCATGCTCAAGGTTTTAGCTGTCATTCTAATCACTCTCTCCGTTCATCGGTCTCTCGACATGGTCCGTTCTGTATCTTTTCTAAAGACTCATTCATCACTAGCAACTTTACGGTGTGATGGATGATATGAATCAAAAGGGAGTGGATGGCTTGATGACGTCTGACCGATATGAATGGAAGAGGAAACATACTGCGCTGAACCCAGATAGACTGGGAACAGGGCAGGGAGAAGAGAATGCGGACTGCCCCCGTAGCATGGGACGTGGACACATCTCTTTCGGGCGACAGAAAATCTTTTCCTCTCGCTCTAACTCCCACTAAATGCCGAGACAAAACACTGTCAAGTGGTGGAGAGAGACTTGTCCACGTCCCCGTGCTAGGCCCGCAGATCTGTCAATTCAGTACTATTTTTGATTCCTTCGGCACGTATAGGTGTGCACCTCCGCTAACATTGGCACGTTCGGTGAGTTCGGCTCAGATAAGTGTGCGTTCACCATAATAGAGACAATAACCAAACGGAACCCGAAAAAAATATAAAAGCATTTCGAACGAAACGTTTACACAGATTATATTACAATCTTTGCTTAACCTTCGAATTTTCTACCATTATTGCCATACTTTTATTAAATAAAATACATTTAATAAATTATAATATTGCACTGTGTGATTGGGTGCAATATTGTAATTTATTAATGGTAACGTCATTCCAATCACTCTCTCCGTTAGGTCTCCGCTTAGGTTATACTGCCGGCCGTCTGCCTGACACCAACCCTCTATGGGAATGCTGTTGTTGGTGGTTTGCCCTCCACCATTCGGGTGCCCCAAGGTGCTTATTGGTCTACACCGGGCAATCTCCCATAGTCGACTTTTACGAAACCCATGGGATGAGACGGGGCTGGCCTATTCTACGTTATTTGTTAGCTCCCAGGCCAGCATAAAATAATCAGATCAGTTCGCACCGTGCGCATTATTTCCGATTCATTCGATTTTTTCTGGGATTCTGAAGTTTTTGACAGATTCGAACGAATCGGACGATTCGGTGCGGGCAGGTGTACGAGGTTTCATAATATTATATAAATTCGTGTACTTCGGCACTTTCGGCTCGGATAAGTGTGTGTTCACCTTTAATCGTTTGACTGCTGTCATGTCATGTGTCAAGTCAAATGATTGAATAAGTCAATTTCAGTTTTCTTTCACCCAGTTTGTATCAGTATGTCGTCGTTATTTTGTTAGGAATTTAATTTTTAAATGATTGGACATTTTAGTCCGAGTGTAGCCTTTTTAACTTCGTGAAATTGAGATACTATTAACATACTAAGATGCCTAAAGAGCAATACCGAGAAACCTACTTAGGGAGAAAAATGTAAGTTAGGTTATGTTTACATATTGGTATCTTGGAGCATATCTTGTATATTCCTAAAGTTTTACTTGATTAATACTTAATTAGTTAACTCAGTTTTAACTTGTTGTTTTGTGTTTAGTTCCCATGTCACATTCAATGTGGATAGTGCATCGGATATTCAGCAAGCTGCTCATATACAAGTTATTACCAAGAATTTGTATGCTCAAGATGGTCAGAGGGTTCCGGCATCCTATGGAGTACTCGACCGCCGTATGGTATATAATAATTTTTAATTAGCTAAATTAAGCTAAATTATTCTATTAGCTGCAGGTGCTGGTAATAATCTGCTGTATAGCTACAACACAACTTCATAACATCAAACCAAAAATGTCATTTTGACAAAAGTTCCTAAAATAAAATGAGTATAATTTATAATGACAGTATCACATGTTTGAGCAAAAAGTAGATGATTACTCATTCTCACAATGGAATCATGTCAGTTATAAATTATAAAATAGCTTTTTAATTTAATTTAATTTATTTAATAATAAAGCATTTTATTTTCCAAACTTATTGCTTCACAGTTACTATAGCTTAAATTTATTATAAATAATTAACTATTGATAGCTTAAGCTATGCATGTAAAACAAGAAATATATTGTATTATTAGATGCAGCTAAAGCTTAAAGACAATGTAGAAGAAATGATCCATTCAGTGTAGATTGCTAATAGACTGATGACATCAGATTACTAAATTAATTATTTGCATTTAATTTTTATTATAGGGCACAAATCAAAAAGATGCCAGCTGTGAAACCTGTGGGCTGGGCCTTGCAGAATGTGTGGGCCATTATGGGTACATAGAACTAGCTTTGCCAGTGTTCCATGTTGGCTACTTCCGCTCCATTATTACTATACTGCAGACTATTTGTAAGGTAAGAATTTGCGATGGTATTGTGACAGCAGAATACAATTCTCACCACCCTCATCTCTTCCACTGGTATAGAATGTTCCTATTATCTCTCAAAGAAAGAATTTCCAATAGCTAAAGCCTTTGTCAGATATTATCAATTTTAATAAAATTACATGTTTATTCACATTAATTCTCTCCTAGTCTCATTAGTTTGAATGTGATATCAATCCTAAACCAAGTTAGTCAAACCAATCTGGCAAAAAAAAAATTTTTAGTTCAACTGTGTAATTCTAGTTTAATAAAGAAATAATTATTTGCTTAGGAATGCGCCAAAGTAATGCTGACAGAGACACTGAAGAGGTCATTTCGTCGTAAATTCATGAACCCAGAATTATCATATCTCCATAAAAAAAGTCTTCGGGCAGCTGTACTGAAGAAAGCCAAGACATGTACCAAGTGTCCTTCATGCAATGCTCTCAATGGTATGGTGAAGAAGAGCCCGGGTGGCATATTGAAGATTATTCATGATAAGTACAGAGCCAAGAAACCAACAGATCCCATAGTGAAGAATGTTCTTAGAGATTTTAATGAGGCCAAGGAATCTAATAAAGAATTAGCAACTATGATTAATAGTGGACTTATTATTGAAATGAGTCCTTTGGAGGTAACTTTTGTTCTTTTCTAGCAAATTTCTAGTTTATGACCACATTTTACAGTTAAATTACAGAATATTTAGTTTCATTAACTTTAGTAAACATTTTTATTTTTAGGTTTTGAACCTTTTCCGTCGTATTCCTGACGAGGACATAGGTTTGCTAGGCATGAATCCGAAGTTGTCGCGCCCTGAAGACTTGATACTGACTCGACTGCCCGTTCCACCACTTTGCATTAGGCCCAGTGTTGCATCAGACATTAAGGCTGGCACGTGAGTAGAGATATAATGATAATATACCAAATGCATTAAATAAATTTAAGAATTCTACATACGTATTTTTTTATCTATCTATAATAATATTTTACGTAATTTTGGTCCTACGGGCCGGAGCGACACACAAAAGGGTTGTTGTTAATTTTGCTTGACATTTTCTTGTAAATTTGTCTTATACTTTGTTTTTTTCACGATACCAAACGCCAAAAAATCACATTTTTCAAATTGAAATATGGATTTATGAATATTGTACTCGTAAAACTATTAATAAGGATGCTGACGTTGTAGGAACGAGGACGATCTGACGATGAAGCAGTCGGAGATTCTGCTGATCAATGACGTCATCGCTCGGCACATCGCCAGCGGCGGCAAGAGCGAGCTGGTGCAGGAGGACTGGGACTACCTGCAGCTGCACGCGGCACTCTACATCAACAGCGAACTCTCGGGGATACCGCTCTCTATGCAGGTGCGCAGGCATCTAAGGGCGTCAATCAAAGGGCGTTTGTCCTCAACAATCGATCAATTTTCGGTCGACGTCATCAATCGACGAAGAATTGAAATAGTTGGCGTCGACCGATATCTTTTCCTTAACAATTCCGAACCATACCAATCGACCGACGTCGAATAAAAGTGTCGACCAACGATCGATCGGTGTTGTAACACCCTTGCATAGATATGCTGAGGCGTTACTTTGGAAGTTTATTTCGTTCGATCGAGTCTTTGCGTCTTTGTCGCTCTTATTTTAACACGCAGTGACGTGAGAAAGATGGAAAGATGTGAATTAATCATCCAGAGTTTCAGAGTAGACCCCCAGGTGCGTATGCGCATGCTGCCATAGATACTAAGAAGAAAAAAAACCGGTTATTTTTATTAGCCTCTTAAGATCCCACTGCTGAGCAAAGGCCTCCCTTGCACACTCCCACCTCAATTAGGACTGGGATAAATAAATAAAAAATGATGCTGGATTTGAAGCTTCTGGTGTCAACCAGAAGCTTTTGCAACAGGTCATAAAATCCAATTATCCCCAATAGATTACTTCTCGCCAATACCCCCCCAATATAATAGCGTTCGAGTGTTGCCATTTGTACATTCAACGAGATTGTTCTACTAGTTTAATGTAACTATAAACTTCACTTTCAGCCTAAGAAACCTGGGCGTGGCCTGGTGCAGCGGTTGAAGGGCAAACAGGGTCGCTTTCGCGGTAACCTGTCAGGAAAACGAGTGGACTTCTCCAGCCGGACGGTCATATCACCGGATCCCAATCTGCAGATACAGGAGGTAGGCGTGAAATAAATAAATAAAACAAGAATGGGGTGGTTTAATAAAAACATCGACTTGGTCGAATGCTCAGATCGCTGGGTATTGGCCAAGAGCGTGTCAGTGTAAAAAGTATTTATTAATTATTATGATTATTTATTTAAACACGCGTGCGCGCTTAGGTGGGCGTGCCCGTGTACGTGGCGCGCGTGCTCACCTACCCGGAGCGCGTGTTCCCTTTTATAATAAATGTGTGTATGCAGTTGTGATCCTTAAGGTGGTGAACGTTTTCTGTCCCCGGCTTTAAAATGCCGTGCGTGCGCTTAGGTGGGCGTGCCCGTGTACGTGGCGCGCGTGCTCACGTACCCCGAGCGCGTGTTCCCTTTTATAATCAGTGTGTGTAAGCAATTGTGATCCTTAAGGTGGCGAACGTTTCCTGTCCCCGACGTTAAAATGCCGTGCGTGCGCTTAGGTGGGCGTGCCCGTGTACGTGGCGCGCGTGCTCACGTACCCCGAGCGCGTGTTCCCTTTTATAATCAGTGTGTGTAAGCAATTGTGATCCTTAAGGTGGCGAACGTTTCCTGTCCCCGACGTTAAAATGCCGTGCGTGCGCTTAGGTGGGCGTGCCCGTGTACGTGGCGCGCGTGCTCACGTACCCGGAGCGCGTGTTCCCTTTTATAATAAATGTGTGTATGCAGTTGTGATCCTTAAGGTGGTGAACGTTTTCTGTCCCCGGCTTTAAAATCCCGTGCGTGCGCTTAGGTGGGCGTGCCCGTGTACGTGGCGCGCGTGCTCACCTACCCGGAGCGCGTGTTCCCTTTTATAATAAATGTGTGTATGCAGTTGTGATCCTTAAGGTGGTGAACGTTTTCTGTCCCCGGCTTTAAAATCCCGTGCGTGCGCTTAGGTGGGCGTGCCCGTGTACGTGGCGCGCGTGCTCACGTACCCCGAGCGCGTGTTCCCTTTTATAATCAGTGTGTGTAAGCAATTGTGATCCTTAAGGTGGCGAACGTTTCCTGTCCCCGACGTTAAAATGCCGTGCGTGCGCTTAGGTGGGCGTGCCCGTGTACGTGGCGCGCGTGCTCACGTACCCGGAGCGCGTGTTCCCTTTTATAATAAATGTGTGTATGCAGTTGTGATCCTTAAGGTGGTGAACGTTTTCTGTCCCCGGCTTTAAAATCCCGTGCGTGCGCTTAGGTGGGCGTGCCCGTGTACGTGGCGCGCGTGCTCACCTACCCGGAGCGCGTGTTCCCTTTTATAATAAATGTGTGTATGCAGTTGTGATCCTTAAGGTGGTGAACGTTTTCTGTCCCCGGCTTTAAAATCCCGTGCGTGCGCTTAGGTGGGCGTGCCCGTGTACGTGGCGCGCGTGCTCACGTACCCGGAGCGCGTGTTCCCTTTTATAATAAATGTGTGTATGCAGTTGTGATCCTTAAGGTGGTGAACGTTTTCTGTCCCCGGCTTTAAAATCCCGTGCGTGCGCTTAGGTGGGCGTGCCCGTGTACGTGGCGCGCGTGCTCACCTACCCGGAGCGCGTGTTCCCTTTTATAATAAATGTGTGTATGCAGTTGTGATCCTTAAGGTGGTGAACGTTTTCTGTCCCCGGCTTTAAAATCCCGTGCGTGCGCTTAGGTGGGCGTGCCCGTGTACGTGGCGCGCGTGCTCACGTACCCGGAGCGCGTGTTCCCTTTTATAATCAGTGTGTGTAAGCAATTGTGATCCTTAAGGTGGCGAACGTTTCCTGTCCCCGACGTTAAAATCCCGTGCGTGCGCTTAGGTGGGCGTGCCCGTGTACGTGGCGCGCGTGCTCACGTACCCGGAGCGCGTGTTCCCTTTTATAATAAATGTGTGTATGCAGTTGTGATCCTTAAGGTGGTGAACGTTTTCTGTCCCCGGCTTTAAAATCCCGTGCGTGCGCTTAGGTGGGCGTGCCCGTGTACGTGGCGCGCGTGCTCACCTACCCGGAGCGCGTGTTCCCTTTTATAATAAATGTGTGTATGCAGTTGTGATCCTTAAGGTGGTGAACGTTTTCTGTCCCCGGCTTTAAAATCCCGTGCGTGCGCTTAGGTGGGCGTGCCCGTGTACGTGGCGCGCGTGCTCACGTACCCGGAGCGCGTGTTCCCTTTTATAATAAATGTGTGTATGCAGTTGTGATCCTTAAGGTGGTGAACGTTTTCTGTCCCCGGCTTTAAAATCCCGTGCGTGCGCTTAGGTGGGCGTGCCCGTGTACGTGGCGCGCGTGCTCACGTACCCCGAGCGCGTGTTCCCTTTTATAATCAAGTGTAAGCAATTGTGATCCTTAAGGTGGTGAACGTTTTCTGTCCCCGGCTTTAAAATCCCGTGCGTGGGCTTAGGTGGGCGTGCCCGTGTACGTGGCGCGCGTGCTCACGTACCCCGAGCGCGTGTTCCCTTTTATAATCAGTGTGTGTAAGCAATTGTGATCCTTAAGGTGGCGAACGTTTCCTGTCCCCGACGTTAAAATGCCGTGCGTGCGCTTAGGTGGGCGTGCCCGTGTACGTGGCGCGCGTGCTCACGTACCCCGAGCGCGTGTTCCCTTTTATAATCAAGTGTAAGCAATTGTGATCCTTAAGGTGGTGAACGTTTTCTGTCCCCGGCTTTAAAATCCCGTGCGTGCGCTTAGGTGGGCGTGCCCGTGTACGTGGCGCGCGTGCTCACGTACCCCGAGCGCGTGTTCCCTTTTATAATCAAGTGTAAGCAATTGTGATCCTTAAGGTGGTGAACGTTTTCTGTCCCCGGCTTTAAAATCCCGTGCGTGCGCTTAGGTGGGCGTGCCCGTGTACGTGGCGCGCGTGCTCACGTACCCCGAGCGCGTGTTCCCTTTTATAATCAAGTGTAAGCAATTGTGATCCTTAAGGTGGTGAACGTTTTCTGTCCCCGGTTTTAAAATCCCGTGCGTGGGCTTAGGTGGGCGTGCCCGTGTACGTGGCGCGCGTGCTCACGTACCCCGAGCGCGTGTTCCCTTTTATAATCAGTGTGTGTAAGCAATTGTGATCCTTAAGGTGGCGAACGTTTCCTGTCCCCGACGTTAAAATCCCGTGCGTGCGCTTAGGTGGGCGTGCCCGTGTACGTGGCGCGCGTGCTCACGTACCCCGAGCGCGTGTTCCCTTTTATAATCAGTGTGTGTAAGCAATTGTGATCCTTAAGGTGGCGAACGTTTCCTGTCCCCGACGTTAAAATCCCGTGCGTGCGCTTAGGTGGGCGTGCCCGTGTACGTGGCGCGCGTGCTCACGTACCCCGAGCGCGTGTTCCCTTTTATAATCAGTGTGTGTAAGCAATTGTGATCCTTAAGGTGGCGAACGTTTCCTGTCCCCGACGTTAAAATCCCGTGCGTGCGCTTAGGTGGGCGTGCCCGTGTACGTGGCGCGCGTGCTCACGTACCCGGAGCGCGTGTTCCCTTTTATAATCAAGTGTAAGCAATTGTGATCCTTAAGGTGGTGAACGTTTTCTGTCCCCGGCTTTAAAATCCCGTGCGTGGGCTTAGGTGGGCGTGCCCGTGTACGTGGCGCGCGTGCTCACGTACCCCGAGCGCGTGTTCCCTTTTATAATCAGTGTGTGTAAGCAATTGTGATCCTTAAGGTGGCGAACGTTTCCTGTCCCCGACGTTAAAATCCCGTGCGTGCGCTTAGGTGGGCGTGCCCGTGTACGTGGCGCGCGTGCTCACGTACCCGGAGCGCGTGTTCCCTTTTATAATAAATGTGTGTATGCAGTTGTGATCCTTAAGGTGGTGAACGTTTTCTGTCCCCGGCTTTAAAATGCCGTGCGTGCGCTTAGGTGGGCGTGCCCGTGTACGTGGCGCGCGTGCTCACGTACCCCGAGCGCGTGTTCCCTTTTATAATCAGTGTGTGTAAGCAATTGTGATCCTTAAGGTGGCGAACGTTTCCTGTCCCCGACGTTAAAATGCCGTGCGTGCGCTTAGGTGGGCGTGCCCGTGTACGTGGCGCGCGTGCTCACGTACCCGGAGCGCGTGTTCCCTTTTATAATAAATGTGTGTATGCAGTTGTGATCCTTAAGGTGGTGAACGTTTTCTGTCCCCGGCTTTAAAATCCCGTGCGTGCGCTTAGGTGGGCGTGCCCGTGTACGTGGCGCGCGTGCTCACCTACCCGGAGCGCGTGTTCCCTTTTATAATAAATGTGTGTATGCAGTTGTGATCCTTAAGGTGGTGAACGTTTTCTGTCCCCGGCTTTAAAATCCCGTGCGTGCGCTTAGGTGGGCGTGCCCGTGTACGTGGCGCGCGTGCTCACGTACCCGGAGCGCGTGTTCCCTTTTATAATAAATGTGTGTATGCAGTTGTGATCCTTAAGGTGGTGAACGTTTTCTGTCCCCGGCTTTAAAATCCCGTGCGTGCGCTTAGGTGGGCGTGCCCGTGTACGTGGCGCGCGTGCTCACCTACCCGGAGCGCGTGTTCCCTTTTATAATAAATGTGTGTATGCAGTTGTGATCCTTAAGGTGGTGAACGTTTTCTGTCCCCGGCTTTAAAATCCCGTGCGTGCGCTTAGGTGGGCGTGCCCGTGTACGTGGCGCGCGTGCTCACGTACCCGGAGCGCGTGTTCCCTTTTATAATCAGTGTGTGTAAGCAATTGTGATCCTTAAGGTGGCGAACGTTTCCTGTCCCCGACGTTAAAATGCCGTGCGTGCGCTTAGGTGGGCGTGCCCGTGTACGTGGCGCGCGTGCTCACGTACCCGGAGCGCGTGTTCCCTTTTATAATAAATGTGTGTATGCAGTTGTGATCCTTAAGGTGGTGAACGTTTTCTGTCCCCGGCTTTAAAATCCCGTGCGTGCGCTTAGGTGGGCGTGCCCGTGTACGTGGCGCGCGTGCTCACGTACCCGGAGCGCGTGTTCCCTTTTATAATAAATGTGTGTATGCAGTTGTGATCCTTAAGGTGGTGAACGTTTTCTGTCCCCGGCTTTAAAATCCCGTGCGTGCGCTTAGGTGGGCGTGCCCGTGTACGTGGCGCGCGTGCTCACGTACCCCGAGCGCGTGTTCCCTTTTATAATCAAGTGTAAGCAATTGTGATCCTTAAGGTGGTGAACGTTTTCTGTCCCCGGCTTTAAAATCCCGTGCGTGCGCTTAGGTGGGCGTGCCCGTGTACGTGGCGCGCGTGCTCACGTACCCCGAGCGCGTGTTCCCTTTTATAATCAAGTGTAAGCAATTGTGATCCTTAAGGTGGTGAACGTTTTCTGTCCCCGGCTTTAAAATCCCGTGCGTGCGCTTAGGTGGGCGTGCCCGTGTACGTGGCGCGCGTGCTCACGTACCCCGAGCGCGTGTTCCCTTTTATAATCAAGTGTAAGCAATTGTGATCCTTAAGGTGGTGAACGTTTTCTGTCCCCGGTTTTAAAATCCCGTGCGTGGGCTTAGGTGGGCGTGCCCGTGTACGTGGCGCGCGTGCTCACGTACCCCGAGCGCGTGTTCCCTTTTATAATCAGTGTGTGTAAGCAATTGTGATCCTTAAGGTGGCGAACGTTTCCTGTCCCCGACGTTAAAATCCCGTGCGTGCGCTTAGGTGGGCGTGCCCGTGTACGTGGCGCGCGTGCTCACGTACCCCGAGCGCGTGTTCCCTTTTATAATCAGTGTGTGTAAGCAATTGTGATCCTTAAGGTGGCGAACGTTTCCTGTCCCCGACGTTAAAATCCCGTGCGTGCGCTTAGGTGGGCGTGCCCGTGTACGTGGCGCGCGTGCTCACGTACCCCGAGCGCGTGTTCCCTTTTATAATCAGTGTGTGTAAGCAATTGTGATCCTTAAGGTGGCGAACGTTTCCTGTCCCCGACGTTAAAATGCCGTGCGTGCGCTTAGGTGGGCGTGCCCGTGTACGTGGCGCGCGTGCTCACGTACCCCGAGCGCGTGTTCCCTTTTATAATCAGTGTGTGTAAGCAATTGTGATCCTTAAGGTGGCGAACGTTTCCTGTCCCCGACGTTAAAATCCCGTGCGTGCGCTTAGGTGGGCGTGCCCGTGTACGTGGCGCGCGTGCTCACGTACCCGGAGCGCGTGTTCCCTTTTATAATAAATGTGTGTATGCAGTTGTGATCCTTAAGGTGGTGAACGTTTTCTGTCCCCGGCTTTAAAATCCCGTGCGTGCGCTTAGGTGGGCGTGCCCGTGTACGTGGCGCGCGTGCTCACCTACCCGGAGCGCGTGTTCCCTTTTATAATAAATGTGTGTATGCAGTTGTGATCCTTAAGGTGGTGAACGTTTTCTGTCCCCGGCTTTAAAATCCCGTGCGTGCGCTTAGGTGGGCGTGCCCGTGTACGTGGCGCGCGTGCTCACCTACCCGGAGCGCGTGTTCCCTTTTATAATAAATGTGTGTATGCAGTTGTGATCCTTAAGGTGGTGAACGTTTTCTGTCCCCGGCTTTAAAATCCCGTGCGTGCGCTTAGGTGGGCGTGCCCGTGTACGTGGCGCGCGTGCTCACGTACCCGGAGCGCGTGTTCCCTTTTATAATAAATGTGTGTATGCAGTTGTGATCCTTAAGGTGGTGAACGTTTTCTGTCCCCGGCTTTAAAATCCCGTGCGTGCGCTTAGGTGGGCGTGCCCGTGTACGTGGCGCGCGTGCTCACCTACCCGGAGCGCGTGTTCCCTTTTATAATAAATGTGTGTATGCAGTTGTGATCCTTAAGGTGGTGAACGTTTTCTGTCCCCGGCTTTAAAATCCCGTGCGTGCGCTTAGGTGGGCGTGCCCGTGTACGTGGCGCGCGTGCTCACGTACCCGGAGCGCGTGTTCCCTTTTATAATAAATGTGTGTATGCAGTTGTGATCCTTAAGGTGGTGAACGTTTTCTGTCCCCGGCTTTAAAATCCCGTGCGTGCGCTTAGGTGGGCGTGCCCGTGTACGTGGCGCGCGTGCTCACGTACCCCGAGCGCGTGTTCCCTTTTATAATCAGTGTGTGTAAGCAATTGTGATCCTTAAGGTGGCGAACGTTTCCTGTCCCCGACGTTAAAATCCCGTGCGTGCGCTTAGGTGGGCGTGCCCGTGTACGTGGCGCGCGTGCTCACGTACCCCGAGCGCGTGTTCCCTTTTATAATCAAGTGTAAGCAATTGTGATCCTTAAGGTGGTGAACGTTTTCTGTCCCCGGTTTTAAAATCCCGTGCGTGGGCTTAGGTGGGCGTGCCCGTGTACGTGGCGCGCGTGCTCACGTACCCCGAGCGCGTGTTCCCTTTTATAATCAGTGTGTGTAAGCAATTGTGATCCTTAAGGTGGCGAACGTTTCCTGTCCCCGACGTTAAAATGCCGTGCGTGCGCTTAGGTGGGCGTGCCCGTGTACGTGGCGCACGTGCTCACGTACCCCGAGCGCGTGTTCCCTTTTATAATCAGTGTGTGTAAGCAATTGTGATCCTTAAGGTGGCGAACGTTTCCTGTCCCCGACGTTAAAATGCCGTGCGTGCGCTTAGGTGGGCGTGCCCGTGTACGTGGCGCGCGTGCTCACGTACCCCGAGCGCGTGTTCCCTTTTATAATCAGTGTGTGTAAGCAATTGTGATCCTTAAGGTGGCGAACGTTTCCTGTCCCCGACGTTAAAATGCCGTGCGTGCGCTTAGGTGGGCGTGCCCGTGTACGTGGCGCGCGTGCTCACGTACCCCGAGCGCGTGTTCCCTTTTATAATCAGTGTGTGTAAGCAATTGTGATCCTTAAGGTGGCGAACGTTTCCTGTCCCCGACGTTAAAATGCCGTGCGTGCGCTTAGGTGGGCGTGCCCGTGTACGTGGCGCGCGTGCTCACGTACCCCGAGCGCGTGTTCCCTTTTATAATCAGTGTGTGTAAGCAATTGTGATCCTTAAGGTGGCGAACGTTTCCTGTCCCCGACGTTAAAATGCCGTGCGTGCGCTTAGGTGGGCGTGCCCGTGTACGTGGCGCGCGTGCTCACGTACCCCGAGCGCGTGTTCCCTTTTATAATCAGTGTGTGTAAGCAATTGTGATCCTTAAGGTGGCGAACGTTTCCTGTCCCCGACGTTAAAATGCCGTGCGTGCGCTTAGGTGGGCGTGCCCGTGTACGTGGCGCGCGTGCTCACGTACCCCGAGCGCGTGTTCCCTTTTATAATCAAGTGTAAGCAATTGTGATCCTAAAGGTGGTGAACGTTTTCTGTCCCCGGCTTTAAAATCCCGTGCGTGCGCTTAGGTGGGCGTGCCCGTGTACGTGGCGCGCGTGCTCACGTACCCCGAGCGCGTGTTCCCTTTTATAATCAGTGTGTGTAAGCAATTGTGATCCTTAAGGTGGCGAACGTTTCCTGTCCCCGACGTTAAAATGCCGTGCGTGCGCTTAGGTGGGCGTGCCCGTGTACGTGGCGCGCGTGCTCACGTACCCCGAGCGCGTGTTCCCTTTTATAATCAGTGTGTGTAAGCAATTGTGATCCTTAAGGTGGCGAACGTTTCCTGTCCCCGACGTTAAAATGCCGTGCGTGCGCTTAGGTGGGCGTGCCCGTGTACGTGGCGCGCGTGCTCACGTACCCCGAGCGCGTGTTCCCTTTTATAATCAGTGTGTGTAAGCAATTGTGATCCTTAAGGTGGCGAACGTTTCCTGTCCCCGACGTTAAAATGCCGTGCGTGCGCTTAGGTGGGCGTGCCCGTGTACGTGGCGCGCGTGCTCACGTACCCCGAGCGCGTGTTCCCTTTTATAATCAGTGTGTGTAAGCAATTGTGATCCTTAAGGTGGCGAACGTTTCCTGTCCCCGACGTTAAAATGCCGTGCGTGCGCTTAGGTGGGCGTGCCCGTGTACGTGGCGCGCGTGCTCACGTACCCCGAGCGCGTGTTCCCTTTTATAATCAGTGTGTGTAAGCAATTGTGATCCTTAAGGTGGCGAACGTTTCCTGTCCCCGACGTTAAAATGCCGTGCGTGCGCTTAGGTGGGCGTGCCCGTGTACGTGGCGCGCGTGCTCACGTACCCCGAGCGCGTGTTCCCTTTTATAATCAGTGTGTGTAAGCAATTGTGATCCTTAAGGTGGCGAACGTTTCCTGTCCCCGACGTTAAAATGCCGTGCGTGCGCTTAGGTGGGCGTGCCCGTGTACGTGGCGCGCGTGCTCACGTACCCCGAGCGCGTGTTCCCTTTTATAATCAGTGTGTGTAAGCAATTGTGATCCTTAAGGTGGCGAACGTTTCCTGTCCCCGACGTTAAAATGCCGTGCGTGCGCTTAGGTGGGCGTGCCCGTGTACGTGGCGCGCGTGCTCACGTACCCCGAGCGCGTGTTCCCTTTTATAATCAGTGTGTGTAAGCAATTGTGATCCTTAAGGTGGCGAACGTTTCCTGTCCCCGACGTTAAAATGCCGTGCGTGCGCTTAGGTGGGCGTGCCCGTGTACGTGGCGCGCGTGCTCACGTACCCCGAGCGCGTGTTCCCTTTTATAATCAGTGTGTGTAAGCAATTGTGATCCTTAAGGTGGCGAACGTTTCCTGTCCCCGACGTTAAAATGCCGTGCGTGCGCTTAGGTGGGCGTGCCCGTGTACGTGGCGCGCGTGCTCACGTACCCCGAGCGCGTGTTCCCTTTTATAATCAGTGTGTGTAAGCAATTGTGATCCTTAAGGTGGCGAACGTTTCCTGTCCCCGACGTTAAAATGCCGTGCGTGCGCTTAGGTGGGCGTGCCCGTGTACGTGGCGCGCGTGCTCACGTACCCGGAGCGCGTGTTCCCTTTTATAATAAATGTGTGTATGCAGTTGTGATCCTTAAGGTGGTGAACGTTTTCTGTCCCCGACGTTAAAATGCCGTGCGTGCGCTTAGGTGGGCGTGCCCGTGTACGTGGCGCGCGTGCTCACGTACCCCGAGCGCGTGTTCCCTTTTATAATCAGTGTGTGTAAGCAATTGTGATCCTTAAGGTGGCGAACGTTTCCTGTCCCCGACGTTAAAATGCCGTGCGTGCGCTTAGGTGGGCGTGCCCGTGTACGTGGCGCGCGTGCTCACGTACCCGGAGCGCGTGTTCCCTTTTATAATAAATGTGTGTATGCAGTTGTGATCCTTAAGGTGGTGAACGTTTTCTGTCCCCGACGTTAAAATGCCGTGCGTGCGCTTAGGTGGGCGTGCCCGTGTACGTGGCGCGCGTGCTCACGTACCCCGAGCGCGTGTTCCCTTTTATAATCAAGTGTAAGCAATTGTGATCCTTAAGGTGGTGAACGTTTTCTGTCCCCGGCTTTAAAATCCCGTGCGTGGGCTTAGGTGGGCGTGCCCGTGTACGTGGCGCGCGTGCTCACGTACCCCGAGCGCGTGTTCCCGGCCAACCTGCAGTGGCTGCGCGCGCTGGTGCGGGCCGGCCCGGACGCGCACCCGGGCGCCAACTACGTGCAGCAGCGCGGCCTCGCGCACAAGAAGTACCTCAAGTACGGCAACCGGGACAAGATCGCGCAGGAGCTCAAGGTTGGACACGCTATTCTGTTTCGCGCCCTTATCCCGCTCTAGACGGCATCGATACATGTTTTCTTCTTCCACTCCTCTCTATCCTTCATACTTCTCTCACTATCATATCTTCCTTTACACAATCAATTAAAGCAAAATACAGTATGTATACGTTTTAATTAGTCTAACCGTCTCTCTTATACCTTGTTACATGCTGTGTCATCTTCATCGCCAGCCCTTTAATGTCCCCACTGCTGGGGCACAGCTTTCCCTATGGAAGGAAGAATATAGAATTAGAATAAAAGGAGAATGGTCCAGATCCCCACCACGCTTTCCTATTCCGAATTAGTGGGTATTAGTGACTGCAAGTGCAGCAGGCATGCCTTCCGAAGCACAGAAGCTGAAGGTATTATATTTTGGTCACCCATCCAATGATGAAATCCACTCCTTTTTATGGAAGACAAAGGGATAAATCCCATACAGCCATCTTCGTCTTTAGGTCTTTATTATTATTTTTGTCAATGTTACATTAAATTATGGGTGACACACATTTTAACGAACCTAGTAAGTACTTGGCGCGAATTGAAACTGTCCTGATGAGGGTGTTTGTGTGTAGTGCGGCGACATAGTGGAGCGCCACCTGGTGGACGGCGACGTGGTGCTGTTCAACCGGCAGCCGTCGCTGCACAAGCTGTCCATCATGTGTCACCGGGCGCGAGTGCAGCCGCAGCGCACTTTCCGGTATGGCTCGGCCCTTATATTTGTTTGTTAAAAAATATCATATTCGACAATGTTGGACGTTGTACTTTAAAAATTAAGTATTTTTTAGGGTTCTTATGATTCAATTTTAAATATTTCGAAATAAAACAAGTGGACGTAAGAATGACGTCACGATCGATCGCCCGCTATTATACGGTGGGTGTTTTGATCAATATGTTCCATTGCATTTCGTTTAAATCTTAAAAGTAATATTTAATAATAACTATGGAAAATTATTTTTGCCGAGTCGTTTTAGGTTTATTTAAATAAAGAAATATTTCTTACACTCATACCTATCATCGAGCCTTAAGTAAGTAGCATAACATAATAATCTTATTAATATAATACATTTAAACACCCATATGGCTCGAGAGCAAATGTCAGTGTTTATCACAAAGATTACGCCACTTACCAGGATCTGACCATTTGACCAAGGCGGTCATCAATTTAATGTATAAATATAAAAACAAATCTTTTTACAAAATGTATGTTGTCAATTGACAACATTTCAATAATTATAACCTCCCCAAATAAAAATACCGTTTCTTCATTCTACAAACCTGACTTCGAGAATATATTTTTTTAAATTTTTTTTCTTACTTAATTACAGAGAAAAAAATTAAATATAAAAAACATGCGATATCTATGAATATCAATGTCTGTCAGTCATGAATCAAATCCATTGTCATTATTTTTCGTAGTCGAAAATAACATTAATAAAGTAACAATAAATTTGAAATCCTTCCGGGACTTTAATTTTAACTAATTTAAAAAGTATTTTACTTGAAAATTAATTTCAAACATTTCAAATAATATGTTTTTATTTTTGCCACCGGAGACGCCAGATTGTCATTTCGTCATTTTGTCGTAACTGTGACGTCATTTGGCGCTTACGTCTGTTTAGAATGACCGGAATTTTAATCATGATTTTTTGTATGAAAACGACGGAATTCAGAAAAAATAAAAAATACGGGTGTCTTCATTTTCTGTCTAATTTAATATAACATCGTAATAAAAGTATGTTGAAAAAATGAAATGTTGTCAATTGGCGGTTTGCGTGTCAGGTTCAACGAGTGCGTGTGCACGCCGTACAACGCGGACTTCGACGGCGACGAGATGAACATGCACCTGCCGCAGACCGAGGAGGCGCGCGCCGAGGCGCTCACGCTCATGGGGGTCAGTGCCACTTAAACAACTTTCATTACAATTAAACAACGAACTAGGCAATATCGAAAAATTAACGCTCACGACCGCGTGCCAAAATTGGATTCAAATTGACAAGTTGGATTCAAGATGTTTCCCAAATAAAATAAAAAAACTCGACACACTACGCCCAATGTGATGTTATTCAAATTAGTTTAACTGTCCAAAGATAAAGTGCAGAATTCAGTGGCCTTCCGACTTGTCCGAATTGCGAGACGTCGCGTCGTCTCACTCGCACACACGTGCTGCCGCGTGGTTATGCAAGCGATTTTCGCCTTAACGTCACTGATGTCTATTATAAAAGTATTGTGTGGACTGAATACGTCTACTAAAATGTCAAATGTTTCTTGTGCCGATTTGAAGCGCCCTCTCGAGCGTCAAGGGTACTAAATTTAACGTTTGTTGCTTGTGTTTGACTATAAAAATGCATCTCTAATATTTAGTTCTGTAGACGTTCACACCAGTGCTATCAGCGCTAAGATGGCGATAATCAAATTGGCTTTATTTATTGGATGACAGCCTTCAGTCCAGAGTACTTGTATAATAGAGGTCAGTGGCGATGGTGCACAAAATCACCAATACTTGCCCCTCATTGTCGCAGAACAAGTCGAACCTGGTGACGCCTCGCAACGGCGAGCTGCTGATCGCGGCCACGCAGGACTTCATCACGGGCGGGTACCTGCTCACGCAGCGGGACACGTTCCTGACGCGCGCCGAGGCGCAGCAGCTGGCGGCGTGTCTGCTGGCGGGGCCGGACGCCGCCGCCAGGGTGCAGCTGCCGCCGCCCGCGCTGCTCAAGCCGAGGCGGCTGTGGACCGGCAAGCAGGTCTTCAGGTCAGTGCTCAGCATTAGCCGTTCCTCCACCGCAGCTAGAGGCATCCACTCCAAAGGGATCCCCGCCGCCCGCGCTGCTCAAGCCGCGGCGGCTGTGGACCGGCAAGCAGATCTTCAGGTCAGTCGCATATGCTGTTCCTCCACTGCAGCTTAGAGGCAATGAGCGGGTGCTCATGTTCTCCCCATTCCCTCTGTGCTTGACCTTCAAAGGGCAGCCCCGCCGCCCGCGCTGCTCAAGCCGCTGCTGCTGTGGACCGGCAAGCAGATTTTTAGGTCAGTCCTGAGCGTACACCGTCATCATCCTCAGAGCTTAAAGGCATCGACAGGGTGCTCATGTTCTGCTCAAGCCGCGCCTGATCTGGACCGGCAAGCTGGTCTTCAGTTAGCCCTAAACATACGCCGTCATCGTCATCACCGGGACATTTCTTTTTGTACTCGGTTAGGTTGGTGTCTTTTTCCAAGTCCGCCCGGCTAGCTACCACCATCTTATCAAAATCTGTTGCCATAATAATAATGGTAACAGCATCATTATGTTCCAACGAATTGTGATAAGATAGCCAGCCCCTCTGTGGTCGTAGGTGAAGCTCGATTTCTCCACTCTCTTCTGTTACTAGGCATCCTCTCATCCACACCCTTCACACCCCACACAATCCATCCATCTTTTCAGTGGTATTCCACTACTTCGACCCCTATCAACATACTTGTCCATATCTTTTTTACAAGGACTCTCCTTATCATTGCAGCTTGATAATGAAACCCAACGACAGCTGCAAGGTGCTGGCCAACCTGGAGACCAAGGGCAAGAACTACACCGGCAACGAGGACATGTGCGTGCAAGACTCGTGTGAGTATATTTACGGCATCATATCACCACAGTTTACCCAGAACAGTAGTTTATCTGCGGCCTGTCGGCGAGCTATTATCCTGAGCGAGAGAAAGTGCAATCACCTTGTGCACGCGCGATCACACCGAACCCTTATGCCCCCGTATTTTATGTCGGCGTGTGCGTCACAGTGCGTGCCTACACGGCGCCGAGTACGAAAGCACACATTCTAATGGGCAGCGGCCAGTTTGTATGAAGACGTATTACTGTTCTGGGTATACTGTGATATTAGGCTGTGTTAGCGCCGCCTGCCGTCGCATTGAGCAAGCGCGTAAGAGGAGTGATGATGACTGTGCAAGTGCCGCTTTGATGAGCTCAAGAAATCGTAGCTACATTCACACCTTATGATTTCACTGTTCTAAACGTAGAAACTGAATAAATGTAAACGTAAAGAGTTGATTATTAAAATACCAACTAATCACAATATACTAAAGTCTTGAATCAACTGTAAAAAATAAGTTGATATAAAACTATTTATGACTTGGTTGTGTTTGCGATTGGAAAGCGGGACACCAGCGCGCTGTTTGCCTCTGCTGGATCCGGGAACGCCAGACCAGTACGCAGTACTATGAGGGCCATCACTACTTTTCCTTTTCGTCTCATTCAAACACAAAAAATAAATATGTCTTGAAATCCATAATTGCGCTTACTTATTTCATCTATCTTACGTACCTTGCATTCCTCCTCTTACATTCAACGTAGCAAAGCGGCTCTCCGTGAGCCACTTTCCGCCCCCGCGATATCCGTGACGTGACAGGTGGCGTACCACATCGCCGCCATTTTTATGGATATTTTTATTAATGTCCACTACGTTCCTACGAGAAGCCAGGGAAATGGCTGTCTAACCTGGCAGAGCCCCGCATGCCAAGGCTAACTTGTTTCTGGGTACGCCTGCTCCCAAGGCTTCAGGCTCGGTTGAGACTAGGCTCGACTCTAGCCACGCATCCACAGGCACGCATCCCTGGATTGGCGGAATGGAAGGGAAACGAAGAGAGATATAATATGAACAGGGGGCCTACCGCCTAACTCGATTGCTGAAGCAAAAGCTATAGTTTATGACGTCATGCTGTCATTTCGCACCAAATGTACCTAAACTATTAGTGATACCTTTGAACGAATGATCACCGAATGATTTTGTATGAATTTGGCACAAAATCCGTACCGCCTAAAAATTCAGGATGGCTGCTATGGCCGTAAGCAGTGCATTGCTATATAGCTACCATCAGCAATCGAGTTAGGCGGTAGGCCCCCAGGACGTATTTACGTGCGTAGGAACGCGCGTGCCCATTACTTATTTCTGACTTAACCTCTTGGGGGTGGTGATGTACTGTGCTCCATAGTCCGATAAGTTGGTGCGCGACCTTCCTGTGTGTGAGAGACGGTGGCGGGGACGCGGCACTCTAGTTGTTAGCGGACGTTGTTAGAGGAGGGAAAACTCGGGCAATACAGCACACAATACCTCAGCCCCCCACCGTCAACCTCACCCCACAGGAAGGTCGCGCACGAACTTGTCGAACTATAACGTTCTCTGTATCGCATTGGGTAACTGGGTATGCGTTCTGGTTGCAGACGTGATAATCCGCAACTCGTCGCTGGTGTGCGGCTCCATGGACAAGAGCACCCTGGGCTCGGGCTCCAAGACGAGCATCTTCTACGTGCTGCTGCGCGACTGGGGCGAGGAGTTCGCCGTGCGCGCCATGTGGAGGTGCGATCCGGGAGCGGACAGAGAACGGCCAATTCATGCTTTTGGGCATCATTGCTGGTATTTTGAGGAGTCTGCAACCGGGCAGCCGTCTAAACCATTTGACTAACCAAGAAATGCCCGGATTGCAGAGGATGCGAGTTCGATTCCCGCATCAAGATTATAATTTTTCGAACTTATTCTAAGTACAATATTTTTCATCCTTGTTGGCTTTGAAAGAAGAAAGAAAGAAACGTTTATTAAGACAAGAAAAAAACAAAAATATCAAATATGCTGATTGTCTTATGGTCTTAAACGATTAAAGCTCAGTATATGTTCAGCCTCGTGACTAGTGCGGGTCAGATTAAATAACGATATAATACATACATCAAAATAAAAAAGCTACAAATGAAAGGTGTTAGGAGTGTCTACCGTGGAAGGAATAAGGAAATCAAAACTGTGAATTTTTGGTCAGCTGTCGTTATCATTATACGTCTTGCTGCCGCACTCAGAGACGTCAATTAATGTTAATGAGCACCTAATAAAAAAATGTCAATTCAAAACTAGTCGCTATTCTTGCCGGGTCTATGGCCTAGATTGATTGAATTTTTGTGTATTAAGTACTCATTAAATTGACGTCTCTGAGTACGGCTGTAAATTGTCATTTTGCAGACTGGCCCGCATGGCGTCGTACTACATGATGAACCGCGGCTTCAGCTTCGGCATCATCGACGTCACTCCCGGCAAGAAGCTCATCGAGGCGAAGAACAAGCTACTTGATTCAGGGTATGTCTTGTGTATATATAAGTTTGATATAGTAATGTTACATAAAAATTATGTAGTTTAAATAACTTTCAAAGGTATTTATTTTAAAATATTATAATTGTTAAACAATCTATATTAGTTTATGACATTTTTCTTTAACTAAATTTTCATGTGAAGGGAGTATTCGACATGACTTGAGAAAAAATTCTCATGTTCATCACACTTTCAGGGTGCTATCGTCCAAAGTGGCCACGAAAGTGGAAATAAATGATAATTGGATCCCAGCACTAAACAGTATTAGGATCTGGCATATTTATGACTCCCCACTTTCTTTTTGATTCTAAATGAGAGTGTTTTGGCATAGGTATTCGAAGTGCGACGGGTACATCCTGGAGATGGAGAAGGGCACGCTGCAGTGCCAGCCCGGCAGCTCCATGGAGGAGACCCTTGAAGACGTGATGCTCAACGAGCTCAGCAGCATCAGGTGAAATTCTCTTGGGTGGTTAAAAGGCGTACAATTAAAAAGCTTCTTAAATACGAAGTAGATACGACTCGAAATTGCATTCGGGCAATAGTAAGTCTTTAGGTCATACATTTAGAACAAAGAATCTTTCTAAGCTCTTTTTGAATTGACAACATTTCATTTTTTCAACATACCTTTATTATGATGTTATATGAAATGAAACCGAAAATGAAGACACCCATATTTTTTATTTCTTCTGTATTCCGTCGTTTTCATATAAAAAATCATGATTGAAATACCGGTCATTCTAAACAGACGTAAGTACCAAATGACGTCACTGTCGTAGATGAATGGCGAAATCACTCTTGACTCGAAAAATAAAAATTTCACTTGTCAAAATTGACGAACTGGCGTTTCCGGTGTCGAAAATAAAAACATTTTATCTGAAATGTTTGAAATTAATTTCAAAGTCAAATACGTTTTAAATTAAAGTTTATGAAGGATTTCATTTTATTGCTACTCTAATATTGTTAATTTCGACGATGACAATTAATAACATTGGATTTGATTTATGACTGACGTCTGTCATCATGTCTATGATAACTTTTTTATTCTTCCATCTAGGAAGGCAAACGTTTTAATTCATACATCCCCGCCCGTGACGTCATCGCATGATTTTTACATTTTATTTTTTTTATCTGTAATTAAGTAATAAAAAAATTTAATAAAAATATTTTCGCAGTCAGGATTGGAAAATAAAGAAACGGTATTTTTATTTTGAGAGGTTGTCATTTTTTAAATGTTGTCAATTGCGTCTTTCTTGGCGATATATTCTAAACCTACACGGCCTTATTATTTAAGTATAGACTAGTTACTCAGTGTGTTGTTCTTTCCCTCGCATTCAATATCATGTTTGTGAGACGAAGACAAAACGCGGAATAGCTATACCATGTTTACTACCAGTTTCTTAATAGTATAATAGTAGACGGTAAGCGTTTTTCTGTTTTACATTCAACGCCATCTATGAATAGTATTAGAAAATAATCATACAATGAAAATGTCCTCAACGGTTTTGATGCATCTTTGATTTTCATATACACATTTGAGACCAATAAAATAATCATCATCACCATCACCATCATCACCTCTTTTATTGTCCCCTTGCTGGGGCACAGGTGGCTTGGAATGATAGCTACGGACGAATTTGACTTCGATCCATTCTACTTGAAGTTTAAAGTACGTGGCAAAAAATTGTATTAGACTTTGTTACATACATACATACATAATTCACGCCTATATCCCCGAAGGGGTAGGCAGAGGTGAACTACGCCAATTATGCTAGGTCCCATGTAATAGGTGGCGAGCTTATTGCCATTTATAGGGCACAAAAGTAGCAGTACTTTGCTAAGTGGTAGGTATAAGAGGAACGCTGCTGCCCATTCCTCATCACTGGTTTATCCTTAGTCGCCTTGTACGACACCCACGGAACAGATTTGGGGTGGTGACAATTGTATTCTACTCTGCCGTCACCACACGGCATAGACTTTGTTTCAATAACAAAATACGTGTTGCAGAGAGCTGGCTGCCAAGGCTTGCTTCCGGGAACTTCATCCGACCAACGCGCCGCTCATAATGGCACAGAGTGGATCTAAAGGTAAGCTGTCATTCAAACAATATTTATTGTGTTCTTGGTCCTTGCTAAGTCGCCATAAATGAGTGAATAACGGCAAATATTTTATATCCTTATTTAAGTGTATTATTATCCCTAAATGAGGATATGAGATGCTGAACCTACCACCTATCAGTGGCGGAGCGTCCATATAACCCGATTCCCAACAGCCGTACCAAACGAGCGAGCATAAAAAAATCATTACCATAATTCAAGTACAATACCATTTTATAAGCAAATAAAAAAAATCCATCAATATAATCTTATCATAACAGTATTAAACGCGCGCGAAACAATATGCAACACAGGTACATACAATTCGCTCCCGCTCTCTAGATTCCTTTAACTAACTCGCTAAATATCGAGTTATGGACGCCTGCTATGCAGCGCCTGCACGCACACAGACAAGCGTTGTCTTGTCAGGCGCACGCAACGCGAAATAGTACCTAAAGTTTGGCTACAAGCCGGCATCAAGCCGGCATTTCGGCAGCCTACGCGCTTATGCATCGATACACTACGACACACGCACACATTAGTAATAAACTCCCACGAAAACAAGTTCCGTCAAAAGTAAATATTTTAGATCTTATTGCAATAGCCATAAAAGCGGAATTTCTTTTGTGAACTGCACTCAATATCGCGGTCGTGCGCCGCTCCTGCAAGCCGCTCCGGACCGGGTTGAATCGTCTTTCTGGCTGTATAAAACAAAGCACAAGCACGCAAAAGTGGCAACGTAGTTCTCCGCTTCGTCACTAGATGGCGTTGAACAGTTGTAGCCGTGTCCTAGCAGGCGGTGTTAAAAGTTAATGCTTAAACCATAAGAGGCTTCATATAGTTGTGGCTTGCCTAACTTGTTCTTTCACGCCACGCCACTGCCACCTATACATTGGTAAAAGGGGAATGGAAGCTAACCGCCTCTGTGGTCCAGTGGTTCGACCACCGGTTTCGATCCCCAGGGGGTACAAATTTATACTCTGTTTGTTTGGTTGTATGACATCTTTTAAGTCCGCCTGGCTAACTATCACTATCTTATCAAAATCTGACTCCATATTAATAATGTTAACAGCATTATTGTGTTCCGACAATTTGTGATGCGATACCCTGCCCCTCTGTGGTTGAGGGTTCCTAGCTCGATTCCATGTTCTCGGCCCTTTTCGTCACTTACCATCAGGTGAGATGAAGGTCAAGAGCTTCTATCTAACATAAAAAATAAAAGGTGATGAACAGCTTAACGATTACTAAAGAAAGAAGACGAAGGAAGATAATTGAGGTAGTGGTGTCATCCGTAATGTTGCAGGCTCCAACATCAACATCTCGCAGATGATCGCGTGCGTGGGCCAGCAGGCGCTCAACGGCAAGCGCGTGCCCAACGGGTTCGACGACCGCTCGCTGCCGCACTTCGAGAGGCACTGTGAGTCCCTATGCTCGCTGCCGCCATTCTTAACCTTTTATAGGAATGCCTCACTGACCTCTATTAAACAAGTACTCTGGAATGTAGGTTGTCATCCAAAAAAATGAAGCCAATTTGATTATGGCACTGGTGTACGAAGGTGAACGACCACGGAACTAATATTAGAGATGAGACAATTCAGTACCTACTATTGCAACAAACGCTAAATTTAGCACCCTTGTCGTTGGTCGTGCTGATTTGACATTTTAGTAGACGTATTTAGTCCAGCGTACTTGTATAATAGAGGTCAGTGAAGGCAAAGCATGCACCTTTGTCATCGGTTTTAACCTTGCGGTGACCGTGTGGTTACGGTAGAGCAGAATGCAATTATCACCACCCCCCTCTCTCCCATGGTGTGGTTACCTCATCACACACCGTCGACACTTAGCTGGTGGTACTCAAGCCCGCATCAATTTCCGGCCACAGCCAAGATCCCCGCGGCGCGCGGCTTCGTGGAGAACAGCTTCTACTCCGGCCTGACGCCGACGGAGTTCTTCTTCCACACGATGGGCGGCCGCGAGGGGCTCGTCGACACGGCCGTCAAGACCGCCGAGACGGGCTACCTGCAGCGGCGGCTGGTCAAGGTATTTAACGCTCAGCTTAGTTTGGTTTTATTTGTTTCATAATTGCGTTACATGTTGCTTAGTGACTAAAACATAAACATAAATGTAGAAGTACTAATTTTCACAGGCACCTGGAAGGCATAGCAATGAAAAGATAGAAAGAGGGGCAGACATTTATATTATATATTTTTTTATCTTCTAGGTATTCAGTGATAGAATAGTAACTTTTTTTTTTACTAAGAATATTTTAAGGATTTTTAAAAATTTGTTAATTTTTTTTCAGCTTTTAAATGTTCCGGTAATTTATTATAATTTTTTATTGACATCGGGTAGGGACCTGAGCTGTGTAAAGTTAATTTTGATCTTATTTGCAAAAGATTATGTTTATATCGCGGTGTGTTATGTCGGGGTGTATCTGTAACTTTGGTATAAAAAGGTGGGTGCTTTCTTACAAATTTACACGGTTTAGACCTAAGCAAAGCACTGACGGAGATGGAGAAATCTCGCAAAATCCGCGACCCAACACTCAGACAATCCTTAACCTCGACTACTCTGTCAGGAGTGTACGACTGAGGAGAAGATCTACTCATGATGCCGTAGGAGCTTGGTAAAGGTAATCGGACATTGGGGATATTCCTTGCCTTGTCTAAAGCTTTTGTCAAAGCTTCCAAGCCTATGCTGATGCAAAAATTAAAAATAAAATGTATAAAAGCTTGCAGACTATTTAGACGAGCGTACTCAAATGTACAATGTCATCATTTCTGCACCTCTAGACAAGTGATCAATCTTATTGAACGAATAGAATACAAATGTATGACACTGACGTGTTGCAGCGAAAACAAGATGGCGACTGACGTGTCAAATGTCTATTCGGTAGAAAAGTTGTATCGTTTGCTACTGATATGAATTAGACCTGTATTGGGATTCCTCAAATAATATTTTAAGCCCAATTCTTTTTTAATACCAATAATGACTTGTGTAACCTAGATGGTAAAATTATTATTTTTTGTCATAATAAATCCGTCCTCACAGTCTTTAGAGGACCTGGTACTGCACTACGACATGACGGTCCGCAACGCGACCGGCGAGGTGGTCGAGTTCCGGTACGGCTCGGACGGGCTGGACCCCAGCTGCATGGAGGGCCGGGACCGGCCCGTCGACCTGCCACGCGTGCTACGTCACGTGCGGGCCACGTGCTCCCCTGGAAGGTACGTGCTGTCGGCGGCACTGCAGACTATCCAAAACTGTCAAATTTTAACCATAACTTGGTGGTGGTTAAGCACAAAGTCGATTGAGAACATTTCACATTTTGTCGTCCTGCCGACATGTCACGCGTGCTACGACACGTGCGAGCCACGTGCTCCCCCGGCAGGTAAGTGCGGTCAGCGCCACTTGAGACTACCCAAAACTGTCAAGTTATAACCTTAACTTGTTGGTGGTAAAGCACTAAGTCGATTGAGAAAATTTTACATTTTGTCGCCCCGTCGAACTGCTACGCGTGTTACGTCACGTGCGGGCCACGTGCTCCCCTGGCAGGTACGTACACTGCGTACACGCGTGGGTACATCAAGCTGCGTAGTGCGTACGGATAGCGCGTTCCTGTGTTACGCGCAGATAGTCGGGATACGATAGGAAACGCGCACAGTTCCTGTACGGACCCCGCGAACCTGAACGCAACTTCAATCAATTCATAGCGTTACGATAAAGAATTTTTTTTTTATTAATTCTATTTGAATTTTCATTAGCAGCATACCACCAAAACCCGATGAAATTCATAAAGTTGAAGTATTTTAATAATGATCATTATTGATTTTCATTCATTTCATTATTGAAACTCGGTGAACGCGCGTGTCTATCCATTTTCCCGTCCAAATATGTACTCGGGCGCCAAAAATTCTCCGGCAACGGCTCGCCTGTGAGCTAGCTCACTGCAAGCATAGCTGCAAGTATGTACTTGGTGTTCCAAAACACACATAACCGACTACGCTTTCCAATGTACGCGCTGTCCGTGCGCGGCTATACACACTTTCGCCATTTTCCTCATCATCACAGCCCAAACAATGTCCCTACTGCTGGGACACTTCTCTTTATATATACAGTTCATTGTTCGATTGTATCTTGCACATTTCTGTCATAAAGTATTTTTTTTTACTCTTTGATCCTCCTCTTCTTGAGCATCTTTTAAACAAACTTTGAGTATAGTTGTATCTTATTCGATTTTAATTTTAACATTATATAAATGTTAGAAAAATTAGTACAAAGATTTTGGTGGTTAGAAAAAGAATTTCGAAAAATTATGGTCTTGAGGCGGGAATCGAACCCGCGTCCGCTGCTATCCGGGCAGGTGCCTGACCGCTCGGCCACCCAAGACACCCCTGAAGGTGTCTGAAGAAGGTGTCTTGGGTGGCCGAGCGGTCAGGCTCGGCCACCCAAGACGAAATTCGAAATTCTTTTTCTAACCACCAAAATCTTTGTATAGTTGTATCTTAAAATTCGTTCGTACTTCTACGAATGGGTTGTATGTATACGTACTCCTGTATTTCTCCTCTGTAAATTAGTTCGAAAATTAATCTTAAATTCTGTTTTTCAGTGACGAGGAGCCGCTGGACGGTGACGGCATCATGTTGGCCGCAAAGGAGACGCTGGCGCTGGACGATTTCAAAACTTGCACAGAGGAATTCAAAGAAGAAATAATGTGAGTTCAGTAAAAACTGAGTTATCAACAGTTCCCTTAAACTGTTTATAAATAATGCATTTTAACTCTAAATTTATTTCATAAACGTCGTCTTTGTAATGTGGTGACGTCCCGAGGCTCGCTGACTTGCTCACACTAGTGTAGAAAGTGATCAATCAATCTCGCTTTCTTAATTGTTATTATTCCGTACCTTATCGATTCTGTATGTAACCTTTATTGACAGAGTGTAATTGATAGTTTGTCTATGTGGTTGACGAGGCCTATTTTTTGATAAATCTAAGACTAAACAGCACATCTCGCCTGATGGAAAACCAAGTAAGCTACTCAGAACTTACCCGCCTATTTTCAAACAGGCCCCAAGTATTATGTATTATTAGAGACCTATTTTAAATAAGTAATACCCTTTGTTTCTTTGACACTGTGTTCACAAAGACTTTACTAGTCTAGCTAGGCCCCCTGGGTGTGGTATAGAACTAGTGTAGTTCTTATCTACCTCTACTCTTACACTACCTCCACCCGAGCTCGGAGCTCGCGCACTATGTGACCCTTGAGTGGCGTAGCAACGAAGGCGGTCGCGCAGGGCGTTCTTGCAGGCGGCAGTTGTAGTGTAGTTCCTATTTAGCCCTACTCTTACACTACCTCCACCCGAGCTCGGAGCTCGCGCACTATGTGACCCTTGAGTGGCGTAGCAACGAAGGCGGCGGGGTCGCGCAGGGCGTTCTTGCAGGCGGCAGTTGTAGTGTAGTTCCTATTTAGCCCTACTCTTACACTACCTCCACCCGAGCCCGGAGCTCGCGCACTATGTGACCCTTGAGTGGCGCAGCAACGAAGGCGGTCGCGCAGGGCGTTCTTGCAGGCGGTGGCGCAGCGCGTGCGGCGGCTGCGGCGGGCGTACGCGGGCTGCGCGCGCGCGGCGCGGCAGCTGGAGCGGCTCACGCTGCCGCAGCTGGTGCAGTTCCTGCGCACCTGCCACGACAAGTACCAGCGGTCCGTCATCGAGCCCGGCACCGCGGTCGGCGCGCTCGCCGCGCAGGTACGCCATTCTATCTAGTTACTTGACCATTCTGATACGTCACCACATTGGTGGAATCCCGCCTTAACGGCAGGTGCCAATATTCTGTCTAGAGTTAAAAGTAAGCTTACTAAAGTTTAGTTGCTTGGCATTTTTGATATAACATAAAACATAAATCACGCCTATATCCCCGAAGGAATAGGCAGAGGTGAACTAGCACCCACGTTTCGCCAGTTATGTTAGGTCCCATGTAATAAGTGGCAGTACATTGCTAGGTGGTATAAGAGGAACGCTGCTGCCCATTCCTCATCACTAAAACCCACGGGAGAGATTTGGGGTGGTGACGATTGTATTCTACTCTGCCGTCACCACACGGCTGCGTATTAGTGTATTGTAATCACACCAAATTGTTTCTGAGTTGGACTTATCTGCGCAGAGCATAGGCGAGCCGGGCACCCAGATGACCCTGAAGACGTTCCACTTCGCGGGCGTCGCCTCCATGAACATCACGCAGGGCGTGCCGCGCGTCAAGGAGATCATCAACGCGTCGCGCAACATCTCCACGCCCGTCATCACCGCCGAGCTGGCGCGCCCCTTCGACCAGGAGTTCGCGCGCCGCGTCAAGGGCCGCATCGAGAAGACCACGCTGGGGGAGGTGGGCTTTGCGCTTGTGTGCATCATCACATCATCACCAGCCCTTTAGTCCGTGCCTTCCCTATGGATGGAACATTATAGGGAGATTGGGCCGTAACCCCCCACGCTGGCCCAGTGCGCGTTGGTGGGTATTAACGACTGTAGATGCAACCGGGACCACCGGTTTAACGTGCCTTCCGAAGCACGGAGGAACACGAGATATTAAGTTTTGGTCACCCATCCAAAGACGGGCCTGAGCGAACAATGCTTAGTTTACGCAATCGCAGGTCAAGCGCGCTGGTATACAGGGTTATTTTTAAAACACCAAAAACCTCCTAGATAGCTGACATCATAAACAAGAACGTTTGTTTTAATCTTCTTCTTCTTCTTCTTCTTCCTGCTCTTATCCCGCTCTAGGCGGGGTCGGCACAATATGTCTTCTTCTTCCACTCGTTTCGATCCTTCACCAATTTCTCATCCACTCCTCTCGCTATTATGTCATCCTTTACACAGTCCATCCATCTCTTCTTTGGTCTTCCTCTCCTTTTACGTCCTTCCACGTTCATGCCTAACATTCTTCTGCCAACATAGCTTTCATCTTTTCGCATAACATGACCAAACCATCCCAGTCATTTACTCCGCAGTCTCTGTCACTGGTGCTACTTTCAAACTTCCCCTGATATACTCATTTCTTATCTTATCTCTCCGTGTCACACCACACATCTATCTTAACATACGCATCTCTGTTACATGCACTCTTCTTTCATCAGTCTTCTGCATAGCCCAATACTCTGATCCATACATGACAACAGGTCTAATGACCGCCTTATAGATTTTCCCCTTTACGGCACTTACGTCTGTTTAGAATGACCGGTATTTCAATCATGATTTTTTGTATGAAAACAACGGAATTCAGAAGAAATAAAAAATATGGGTGTCTTCATTTTCGGTTTAATTTCATATAACATCATAATAAAGGTATGTTGAAAAAATGAAAAGTTGCCAATTAGATGTCCGATATTTTTAGCCTATTGCCACATTGGTTGGGTGACCATAATTATTTCGAATTCCTCCTTGCTTCGGAAGGCACGTTAAGCCGTTGATACCGGTATCTGCAATCGTTAATACCCACCAATCCGTGTGGTGGGTTATGTTATGACCTATTGTCCCTATATTCTTCCATCTATAGGGAAGGGTTGTGGCCAGCAGTGGGGACATTAAAGGGCTGGTGATGATGATGAATCCATCCAAAATCTAGAGAACATAGCTCAGTTTATGCAGCCAGCCCGGATAGCATGCCATGTATGATATAGGCATTTATCGCTTTGATCTGTCCGAATTCTATAAAGTTTTGACAGCTCAACGCGATAAATGGCTATATCATATCGTGTTTCGGTTTTCGGTTTCCATTCTTATCGGATTCGTTTGATGCCCAGATAACTACGTACATCGAGGAGGTGTACCTGCCCAAGGAGTGTTTCCTGCTGATCCGGTTAGACGCCGAACGCATCAAGCTGCTCTCCCTGGAGGTCAACGTAGATACCGTGGTCTACTCGTGAGTCTATAAGTTCACTATTATTGTACCAATCGAATTATAGTGCTTCTGCGGGTATATTGAATAGTTTTCCCTTTAATAAGTTAACTGGCAATAATCTCTCTCTCTATAAATAAATGGCAAAACAATCATGTCTGTTGTACCTATTGGAGTCCTCTTAAATATTTATTTTATTCTGTTTATAGTATTTGTTGTTATAGGGGCAATAGAAATACTTCATCTGTCAAAATTTCAACTGGCTCTCACGTACCGTGATAGTTGGAAAGTTGAAAGCCTGGTGGCACACGGACGGATAGCGGAGTCTTAGTAATTAGGGTCCCGTTTGACCCTTGGGGTATGGACTGGAGCCTTAAAAAATGTAACGACGGTGTGCCTGTGTATTGTTGGCTAGGATCTGCACGTCCAAGCTGAAGATGAAGGCGTGGTCGGTGCAGCCGGTGTCGGAGTGGGCGGTGAAGGTGTCCGGCGTGGGCGAGGCGGCGCGCGGCGCGCTCAACGTGCAGCTGCAGCAGCTGGCGCGGCAGCTGCCGGCCGTGCGCGTCATGGGCCTGCCGCGCGTCGAGCGAGCGGTCATCGCAGCCGACGACACCGAGGCGAGAGTCAGGTCGGTGCTAGCCACATCTGCACTAGAGTGCGGCTCAACGTGCAGCTGCAGCAGCTGGCGCGGCAGCTGCCGGCCGTGCGCGTCATGGGCCTGCCGCGCGTCGAGCGAGCGGTCATCGCAGCCGACGACACCGAGGCGAGAGTCAGGTCGGTGCTAGCCACATCTGCACTAGAGTGCGGCTCAACGTGCAGCTGCAGCAGCTGGCGCGGCAGCTGCCGGCCGTGCGCGTCATGGGCCTGCCGCGCGTCGAGCGAGCGGTCATCGCAGCCGACGACACCGAAGCGAGAGTCAGGTCGGTGCTAGCCACATCTGCACTAGAGTGCGGCTCAACGTGCAGCTGCAGCAGCTGGCGCGGCAGCTGCCGGCCGTGCGCGTCATGGGCCTGCCGCGCGTCGAGCGAGCGGTCATCGCAGCCGACGACACCGAAGCGAGAGTCAGGTCGGTGCTAGCCACATCTGCACTAGAGTGCGGCTCAACGTGCAGCTGCAGCAGCTGGCGCGGCAGCTGCCGGCCGTGCGCGTCATGGGCCTGCCGCGCGTCGAGCGAGCGGTCATCGCAGCCGACGACACCGAAGCGAGAGTCAGGTCGGTGCTAGCCACATCTGCACTAGAGTGCGGCTCAACGTGCAGCTGCAGCAGCTGGCGCGGCAGCTGCCGGCCGTGCGCGTCATGGGCCTGCCGCGCGTCGAGCGAGCGGTCATCGCAGCCGACGACACCGAGGCGAGAGTCAGGTCGGTGCTAGCCACATCTGCACTAGAGTGCGGCTCAACGTGCAGCTGCAGCAGCTGGCGCGGCAGCTGCCGGCCGTGCGCGTCATGGGCCTGCCGCGCGTCGAGCGAGCGGTCATCGCAGCCGACGACACCGAAGCGAGAGTCAGGTCGGTGCTCTTCCACATCTAGACAAGCCCCCCCTCTAGATTAGCGGTCAATCTATTCGAACGAATGGAATACAGATGTATGAAACTGGCATATTAACGAAGAATGGCGATTGTTGTGTCATATGAAAGACGTGGAACGGTGCAGTGTCGCGGCATAATGACTTATTGCAGCAGAATACGTGTTGTGCGGTTCATGTCTTGAACGTGACTGCCAGTTCTCTGGTAGGTAGGTTTAAATCCGACAAGTTCGTGCGCAACCCTCCTGCGGTACGAGGCGGAGGCAGGGACGGGGCACTCTAGACTCTAGCGGGGGCGGGCGATGCGGGGAGGGGCGAGGTTTCCCTTCTTCCCGCATCACCCGCCCCTCTAAAATTCAGAGCGCTCCATCCCGCCGCTCCTCATACAGCAGGAGGGTCGCTCACGAAGTTATCGGATGAACGAAGTTACTTTTTTTTTTTACACTCACCTATCATCTAGTCCAAAGTAAGTAGCCTAAGCACTTGTGTTATGGATACTAGATGACGGACATATTTTTAATATGATTATGTATATAAATGTTGAAAATATACTACATAAACATATACACAACCATGACTCGGAAACAAACATTTGTGGTCATCACAAAGATTGCCCCTACCAGGATTCGAACCCGGGACCTCTTGGCCAATATCCAGCAATCTGAACATTCGACCAAGACGGCCGTCAAAGTTGTGAAGAATGTACCGGAATTTTACAAGGCAAGGTGACGGATAACTGGCGTGTCGTAACTGGCATTTTTACAATACGGAAACGTAAATTTGCACGTTATGTCACCGCACCGTTCCGCGTTACCGCACCGTTTCACGTTGATGATGTCGTGATATGGAGATGTGGACAGGCCCTAAGTCCACCGGTACTCAACTTCTGTCTCGTGCGTTGCTATAGTGGTTCTCAATGTCTGCCGAGTGCCTTGCGGTTTAGTGGTGCGTTATGAAAGGGGGTGGTGAGAAAATATTCTACAGCAACGAATACATTATTTTCAGATACAAACTGTACGTTGAGGGTGACGGACTTCGGGACGTGATCGCGACGTATGGCGTTGACGGCACAAAGACCACCTCCAATAACATCCTAGAAGTAAGTGGCCATCACCAGGCTTTTTTAACGTCCCCACTGCTGGGGCACAGGCCTACCCTAAGGATGGAAGAATATAGGGCCCGTACGTAGTAGTACGTTTTGGTGGGTATTAACGACTGCAGATGCAGCTGGGACCATCGGCTTAACCTGCCTACTGAAGGAGGAGCTCGAGATAATACATTTTTGGTCACCCATCCAGTCAGTCCATCCAGACCGGCCTTAGCGAACATCGCAATCGCAGACCGAGTGCGCTGTGCTACTGCGCTAGTGAGCTTCGCTGCGTTTCCATAGAAGCGGAGCTGAGCTGAGACTTACAAAAATTTACTAATGATATTGCGGAACGGAGATGAGATGCGTGTGATTTGAGCAATATTATTGGTCAATTTTGTTCAAGTCTCAGATCGGCTCCGCTTCTATGGAAACGCAGCCTATTTCAGACAATGGATATAAGTTATTCCCAATGGAAATTTCTTCTGGACTTTAGAATAAACTGTAAGCTAATCTAAACCTGACGCTGGCATCGGTCTCGTCCCGCCAGGTGTACCAGACGCTCGGCATCGAGGCGGCGAAGACGACCATCATCCGCGAGATCCAGGCGGTGATGGAGGGCCACGGCATGAGCGTGGACCGGCGCCACGTGGGGCTGCTGGCCGCGCAGATGACGGCGCGCGGCGAGGTGCTCGGCATCACGCGCTACGGGCTCGCGCGCATGAAGGAGTCCGTGCTCAACCTGGCCAGTGTGCGTTTCCGTATCGCTATTTCAACACTATACAATTGTCACCACCCCAAAGCTCTCCCGTGGGTGTCGTACAAGGCGACTAAGGATAAATCGATGATGAGGAATGGGCAGCAGCGTTCCTCTTTTACCTCCTAGCAATAGTACTGCGACTTTTGTGCCCGATAGGCTCGCCACCTTTTGCCCCATTACATGGGATCTAACATGATTGGCGAAATGTGGGTGCCAGTTCACCTCTGCCTGCCCCTTCGGGGATATAGGCGTGATTTATGTATGTATGTAATTTTTAACATTGTAATGTTTGACAGTGTAACTTTTAAGATTGCTCTCACTCTTCATTTACTCACATCGTCGGCTTTTAAGAGGTTCCGAGGCGGTCAATCACGAAGATTTTAGCCAAGCTAAAATCTTCGTGATTGATTCTCTGCCCGATAATGTCAATAGGCTCGCCACCTATTTATTACATGGGACCTAACCTGTCGAAACGTGGGTGTTAATTCACCTCTGCCTACAGACAGGTAGGCATAGAGAGCTGATGATGATGTCCAGCTGCTTCTGGCTGTAGGCTGCCACGAAAGTCGCCTAAACCGCATCGTGACCGTGATTGCAGTTCGAGAAGACGGCAGACCACCTGTTCGACGCGGCGTACTACGGGCAGTGCGACCGCATCGAGGGCGTCTCCGAGTCCATCATCCTGGGGGTGCCCGCCGCCATCGGCACGGGGGTACTGCAGTTGCTGCATCGCCACCCCTCCAAGGCTGCTACTGCGGCGTCACCACGGCTGCTGTTCGACCGCCCCGAGCTACACACGTCTATCTGGGAGTAGGACGTGCGACGGGACGTTTGCCACCTAGCTCCCGATATTGCGTACACAGTTAGATTCTGGCCAACGAAAGATGTTAGCGGAGTTTGTTACTGTACCAACACTGATCGTTAGAACGCGACTGTGTGGGATAGTTAAACAATGTGATGATTTTTTAAATTTGACGCGTTTTTATGGGTTCATCTTTCGTTGGCCAAACTATAACTTTATTACCTACTGCACAAGCACGATGGGAGCTCGACATAATATGTTTATGGCAAGGATAATGAGACAGTCAATAAATATCTTGATAACTCGCGATATTTATTAACGTTTAAACGGAATTTGCAACTTTATTGACGATATTGACAAAAATGTGGATTTTTTGATATGCTTTAAGATTAAATATTTACTGATATCAGTATCACGATATTGAATGGCGATATTTATTGACTGTCTATATAATCCTTGCCTATAGCCACCCAACGAGAACACTGCCTAGTTTGCGCAGTCGCAAGCCGAACTTGAATTTCGTCTTTTAAATTTTTTTGCTGACTGCACTATGTAAAGTTTGCAATCCGCAATCCTGCTCTTTGATGATACACATATTGTGCATTTGTATAATAATCATGAACAGCTAAAAGAGGATAATATGAAAAGTTAAACTTTTTAAAAATACCCTCTAATTATTTTTATTATTATTCACAGCACGTTGAAAATGTTGTATTTCAAAATAATTTATAGCTCCGTATATGAAACGGAGTGTAATGTACATATTGTAATATATTGTTTATTTTTACATAAACGCAGTTTTATTTGCGGCGGAACTGAAAAGCGCCTTACTGCCGCACTCAGAAGCGTCAAATAACGTTAATGAGTACTTATCGTGAAAAAATGATAATTCAAAACTAGTCGATATTTTTGCCGGGTCTATGGTCTAGATTAGAATGAAAATTTTTGACATTAAATACTCATTAAAGTTAATTGACGTCTCTGAGTGCGGCAGTTACAGTGATTTCAGTCCATTACAAGCCTTTAAAGAAGCAAAAAAGAAGTATGTAACGATCGTAACAAGTGTAAGGAAGTGATCTCTGCCTACATGTGGGAGAAAGGCGTGACATAGATAGAGCATATAGTATGTAAAAGCCTTTGATTTTAAATTTTCAACATCGACATTAATAAATAGTTAAAATTTCTTCCTGAGTCAGGCTTTTGCTCCTCCAAAATATAAATTGGAAAGAAACTAATTTACACAAACACAACAACGATTCAACAAAAAAAAATTTATTAATTAAATAACTAACAACAGCTAAATAAATGCACACAAAATGCTTAATAACCTAGACGTCGTAATATTTAAAACTAAATATGAGCTTTAATCACGCTAATGAATTTTATTCTAATTTGTAATCAGCGCCACCTAGTGACCATTCAATGGAGCTAATAGTTCACACACTCGCCGTTGGGCGTGTCTCACTAGTAGACTCTAAAGCATTTAAGTGTTCGTTGAGTTTCGTCCATTTCTCACTGACTTTCCATAACCACTGTGCTTGTTCGAAATCCTGGGCATCCTTAGACGGTTCAGCTTTCTTCATATCTCTGTAACAATGTCAAAAGTCACCAAATTTTTATGCTAGACAGGGAAGCTTCTGCCCTTCGTCTCACCAGATGGTAAGTGACGATAAGGGCCGAAGATGGAATCGAGCGTCACCTGGAACCCTCAACCAAAGAGGGCGGCTATCATATAACAATTGTCGGAATACAATATGCTGTTAACATTATTATGGCGACAGATGTTGATTAGATGGTGTTAGCTAGCCAGGCGGTCTTGAAAAATATCATAAGCACCACCAACCTAACCGAGTACGAATTGGAAACCAGGACCTCAGCATCTTAATTCCGGTGGGCGAACCACTGGCAATATGCTCGCTACCTATTTACAGAATTGGCGAAACGTGGGTGTTAATTCACCTCTGCGCACCCCTTCGGGGATATAGGCGTGATTATGTCTATGTTAAAACAAAACTTACACATAATAGTCGCCCGTGCACTTCGCGAGAGACGGATCCAGCGCGGCGTGCAGTATGACTTGGGCACCGATCTTGGGCGTCTTCATGATGGGCCAGAACAGGGGGTAGATGAAGTAGCGCGAGAGGCTCTTGGACATGGGCATGTGCCGCGTCAGCTCCGTGTCCGTGAAGCCTGGGTCCGCTGCCACCACCGCTACGCCCTTGCCTGGGAACATCACCATAATTATACATATTTCCACATGTAGATATGAGTATTTTCAACAACTGTTCCAAATCTAATAGGCATTTCTAAAAGGTTTCAATTTCAACGAAAATGAAGTTTGAAAATTTTACCCTGATGCGGGAATCGAACCCGCACCCTCTGCAATCCGGGCAGATGCCTATACTACTACTATTCGGCCAACCCAGGGCATTAGTTAAATTGCCATTTCTCTAACCAACCACGCTAATGTTATCTATGATTAAACTAGGTCCCCTAATGATAAACTGGTGGTAAACAGGGTATAGCTATTCCGCGTTTTGCCTTCGTCTCATAAACATTTCATTTTCATTTTAAACGTGATTTTGAACCGCTGTCAATAATCCACAGCCAACTGATTTACTGTCCGATCCTGTCTACGTGAAGCCAGTTACTGGGTCCGAAATACCCGAGTCACTCCGTCTAGTCACTGACCCCGTGTAAACCATGCATAAAACACCACAATTGCATTTACCTAGCAATCGCCTAGAGAGCTCTCTGGCGAAAAGCATGTTGGCCAGTTTGCTCTGCGCGTAAGCCGCGCTCGAGTCGTACTTTTTGAAGAAGTTGAGATCGTCTTTGTGCAGGGTCCCGCGCTGGTGCGCAGCCGCCGCCACCACCACCACGCGGCTCGGCGCCGAATTCTGATAAGGACACCCAACTATTAACAACCAGTTTATTTCCCATTTATCGGTAGATAACTGTAGCGGCTAACAACGAAATACTGTTGTCATAATGCAGAACAAGACCTGAGGTCTTCCCTTTCCGTTGAGGATGCGGCGTATATTCCGCATCCCAACAGTAACCTTTGGAGACTCTTTGTGCTGACGAGCATACGTGACGGGTTTTTATACGAACGGGACGGGATGTTTTAGAAATATCGTTTCATAAAAAATGTAGGTACATGAAGGACCTATGTCATGGAGTCACGGATAGGACGTAAACGTAGCACTCACTAGCGTCCCCGTCTCGTTCACGTCGCGTCCGAGGTATTATCTCGTTTTACGTTACGTATGCAGAGACCTTAAAGAATGGCTCGAAATGGTTCGAAACGGTTCAAATACTACATCAAGACTACAATTTCTGACCTATTTTTCTTCATCTATCTTCACCTTTAGATCTCAAGGAGACACTATAGAAGTTATAAGAAAAAAAATATTATTTAAATATTTCGAAGCTTAGAGTGTTGACAGTACTTTTACCTTGATAACAATCGGTGGTAAGTTTGTGATGTGGGGTCTATCTAATTGTCAAAGGGGCGAGTTGATCCACTTAGGTAAAGGGCCAAGATCCAGGGGGCGAGACGAGCTGTAACCTACATTCTTGTACGTGTCATGTCGGGTATACCTCGATGGTGTCAAGCAGGAGGTTGGTGAGCAGGAAATGGCCCAGGTGGTTGACGCCCAGCTGCGTCTCGAAGCCGTCCCGCGTCACCCCCCGCGGCGGCTCCATCACCCCCGCGTTGTTCACCAACACGTGCAAATGGGGCTCCTCGGATTTGAACCTGTCATTTATTCAACGTATATTTAACAGATCACCCACTTTAGCTATTTCCAACCATCATTATCTTCGTCCCTAGCTCTTTAATCCCCACTGCTCAGGCACTCCATATGGATGGAGTACATACATAAATCACGCCTATATCCCCGAAGAGGTAGGCAGAGGTGAATTAGCACCCACGTTTCGCCAACTTTGTCAGGTCCCATGTAATAGGTGGCGAGCCTATTGCCATTTATCGGGCACCAACGTCGCAGTACATTGCTAGGTGGTATAAGAGGAACACTGTTGCCCATTCCTCATCACTGATTTGTCCTTAGTCGCCTTGTACGACAGCCACGGGAGAGATTTGGGGTGGTGACAATTGTATTCTACTCTGCCGTCACCACACGGCATGGATGGAGTGCCTGAAGAATATAGGGCGGAATGGGTCTAACCAGGCTGACCCAGTGCAGATTGGTGGTTATGACTGCAGGTGCAACCGGGAATAACGCGCAAGAGGCTTAATACATACATAAATCACGAATTAACACCCACTCTTCGCAAATTAGTTTAGGTCCCTTGTAATAGGTGGCGAGCCTATTGCCATCTATCGGGCATGAAGTCGCAGTATATTGCTAGGTGGTTTAAGAGAAACGCTACTGTCCATTACACATCGCTTTCTTCATCCATAGTCTCCTTGTACCACACCCACGGGAGAGATGGTGTTGATAAATGAATAAAAATCTAAAATAAAAGAAAGAAAAAACATACGGGCACGAATTGAGTAACCTCCTCCGTTTTGTCGTCGGTTAAAAAAGACTACACACAGAATGTTGCCTTTACTCACCGCCTGACGAACTCCCTGACGGACTCCGAGCTGGCGAGGTCGCAGGGGCGGCAGTACACGTACTTGTTGTTCGTGTTGACCACGATGTCGCGACGTTGCACCTCGCACTTCTCCATGTCGCGGCACGCCATGAACACCTGTTGGCAGTTACATCATCATCATCATCACCAGCCCTTTTAATGTGCCCGTTATTCGAAAGTATCGTGATTGTTGTATTCATTCAACCGGACTATTTTCTAGCTTTTCTCAATGTTACGCGAATACTTTTCAAACATGACTACGTGGCTTTCTCACTGCTGGGGCACGGGGCTTCCCTATCTGTTCCCAGTCTATCTGAGGGTTATTATATAAGGCTCTTTCAATCTCTTTCGGCTACCTGTCACTCTCACTCATTGAGAATAATCGCAAACTATGAGAGTGACAGGCAGACGAAAGCGATTGGAAGAGACATAATCGGGGTTCTGGGGTCGGCGCAGTATGTTTCCTCTTCCATTTATATTGGTCCGACGTCATCCAGCCATCCACTCCCTTTTGATTTCATATCATCTATCACACCGTAAAGGTACTAGTGATTAATGAATGTATAGAAAATAGACGGAAAGGACCATGGATGGAAGAATATAGGGAGATTGGGCCATAACCCACCACGCTGGCCCAGTGCGGGTTGGGGGTATTAACGACTGCGGATGCATCAGGGAACAACGGCTTAGCGTGCCTTCCGAAGCACGGAGGAACTCGAGATAATAAATTTTCGGTCACCGCAGTCAGTTACACTGAGTCTTAACCTGAACTCCCAGATTATTTGGGATTGCTATACATGCGCTAGGACTGGAATGCAGCAGCGAGGCTGATCAACGGGCAAGGCTTCTCCGATCTCCAGCAACGATACCGGAAGCCTGTAGCAGTTTAAAAAGGCTGCTAACTCTTTGGGATGATCTGTGTTGGTTGAAGTAGGATGACGGAGGGTGACACGGACAATGGCCCAATCAGGGAGCTAAGTGCGGAAAAGGCCCAGCTAAACTGACTAAACATGCTCTAGGTTCTAGAACTTAGGAACTTCATGAATGCCCTTATTTTTTTTTATTCTAGACAGGGAAGCTCTTGCCCCTCATCTCACCTGATGGTAAGTGACGATTAGGGCCGAAGATGGAATCGAGCTTCACCTGGAACCCTCAACCACAGAGATACTGGCTATCTTATCACAGTTGTCGGGACACAATATGCTGTTAACATTATTGTTATGGCGACAGATTTTTGATAACATGGTGGCTAGCCAGGCAGACTTGAAAGAAGTCCTACCACAAACCAAACCGAGTACAATTTTGTACCCCCTGGGGATCGAACCCGGGATCTCTGGATCTAAATTCCGGTGGGCGTATTCTCATTCAGGAATATTGGCGAACCGATGCTTAGTTTACGCAGTAGCACCCTCGGGCTCCCCTAAGAAAGCATTCAAATGTATCGATTAAATGAGAGCACTGGCACAATCAAGCACCTATCTATCTAATGCTATGAGAACCTTGGCCCCTCTGTTGGCGAACTCAAAAGCTGCCTCCTTGCCTATCCCGGAGTTCGCTCCCGTGATGATCACAGTCATGTTGTCGGCGCGGACCTTTCTATCGTAGGGGCTTCCTCCGTACATGTCCCTGAAAGAGAGATGCATTTACTTATATAATTTGCTCCTCCTTACATGTGTCTGAAAGTTTAAGATACATTTACCTGTATGTACTTATAATTTGCGTTGTTACATTAACCATACCTGCCCCCATAGCACGGGATACGCACAATATCTTCGGGGAAAAGAGAATATTTCCTCTTGCTCTAACTCCCACTAAATCGCAACCGTACGCGTCGGAAATGGTGTAGTAAAATGTCGAAGTCGACGAACAAATAAAATATAATACATATTTTATTTGTCGATTGATGACATAGATCGATTGGTGTGGAATATAACACTTCAGTATACATACACACATACATAATTCACGCCTATATCCCCGAAGGGGTAGGCAGAGGTGAACTAGCACCCACGCTTCGCCAATTACGCTAGGTCCCATGTAATAGGTGGCGAGCCTATTGCCATTTATCGGGCACAAAAGTCGCAGTACTTTGTTTGGTGGTATAAGAGGAACGCTGCTGCCCATTCCTCTATATCCTTAGTCGTCTTGTACGACACCCACGGGAGAGATTTGGGATGGTGACAATTGTATTCTACTCTGCCGTCACCACACGGCTCATAACACATCTCATAACACTTCAGTATACTCACTTGAAAAGGCATAATCCGCCAGCAGTGGCCGCCAAGGCGCTTATAACCGTCACCGGCAAGTTGGGGATCCACATCCCTGGGGATGAATCGCCACTCCAAGCACACGACTAGCTGACCCGGCGTATCGTTTCAACAGGTGGCTCTGAAGACAGACACAAACATTGATCGGAAGGCAAACATAAGCGCCGAATTAGACGGGCATGCCTACCACCCTGCCAGACCTCGCTGCTATAGGCCTCACTGACTGTGACATACCTTGTATGTCTTATAACTACAATTAGTTTAATTTAAGGTTGTCAAAACGACATCGTCCACTTTTCATACATTTTTGTCCAAAATCAAAAGTGCTGGCCAATAAAAAATACTGCTGTATTCTGATAGTTTAACATCGGCCTTAGCATTTGTTAATATGGCACCAAAGCTGTAGCACCAATATTAGTAGTGCTATACAGGAAAGAAAGTTGAGATGTGGGACATTAAGTACAGCTACCAGCTTTCCATTTTCGTTGAATTATAGTAGGCCCCCAGATCCCTTGCTGCCACGCGAAAATGGTCTTAGGAGACCCTTCCCAACTTTTTGAGTGATGACAATCGACATTCACAGAATTTTGATTAAATGTACAGGACAGAGGGCATCGGTATTGGCAGTCTGATGCCCTCTGTCCTCTCTCGTTTTGCCTCTGTTGCAATTTGTTTTCCAAAGTAAACCTTAGGCCGTACGCATATGTTTTGTTTTACCCTAAACCACTATTTTGAGAGTGCTGTTATTAGATTAGGTAGGTATGTCCATGGTAATACGTACTTACATTTCAAACAATATGTATTCTATTCGTTCGAATAGAATACTATTGTCAGCCTGCAGGAATTCAAAGCAACTTGGGATCAGAAATAAGACAACGTAGGTAGTATATTCTTATTTTTTATATTATCATCATTTTATAATTCTTGTAACTTACATCGCGAATGTAAGGTTTCCATTAACGTATGTTAAAGTGCATGAACCGAAAATAACATCATTTTATTAAGAAATATGTGACAGGGAGTGTAGATAGTAATATCTTGAGTATTATGCAGTGGGAATATAGGGTTAAGAAATTTCTTAATGTGTTAGGTACTCGGGAAGTATCCGATAGTTTTAATGGCTGTCAAAAAACATAAAGCTTGCCTTGCTTATCAATGATTTTTTTGCTCAACGGAAAGTTGCTATGTCATAGTTATTAAATAAATAATAACCCCTTTATAATATATACAGACTTAGTTCAAGACTTAAACAATATTAATAATTTGTAGTAGGTACATAACTAAATTACCTAAGTACAAATGTGATCCCATGTCCTACAAAGCTGCGAAAATATGTCAACAGTTTACAGTAAGTAGATAATAGCATTTAATAGGAACATTATTAAGCTTAACTTTAAAATCCGATTCCTGTCACATATCTCGAGTCTGAATAACGGCTTTACATCTATTTCAGTCTGCACGAACGGAAGATTCGACGAAGCCAGTCTGCTCCAAAATGATTTGTTATCAATGAAAAATTGGTCAGAAAATTACGAAAAATTTGTCTTGATGCTGGACTTGGCTGCTATAATGTTCAAATAAAAATCGAAATAATTATTTGTTTTTGTTTTTTCCATGTTTGAAATAAAACAACTTTTACGGATAAGACTCGCGTATAATTAGGTGTTTGGCATGTTAATTATTTAACCCGACGTTTTGATCACTTTACAGCGCCCGTGGTCACGGGGGGACGGTTTTTCCATGTTATTAAATACTCAGAACACACTTGAACACAGACATACTAATTAATACCTCATAGACTTGATAATTTATCCACTGTCTAAAAGTTCTGCAAGCGTTTGTCTCGTCAATATAATATGCGATTCCCGCCCTTGACATTTATCTACTAGGCAATAAACGGCAACAGTGCTATTTTTACACAAAGCTAGACTAGGTCACGATCGACAAAAGTTCAGTTCTGAAATTTATGGATTCGCGTAAACTATTGTCCTTTTTTCTGGTGGTACAATGTATGATATAGAATCAATATCATACATTTGCTGACAGTTGAGACTCCAAAATACCAAAAAGTGATATTAAACTTTAAGATTTATAAACTTTAACTTAATATGGGATGCATAGCTAAGCTAGTTCCAGAGTATTTCCAGCAGTTACCCGCCAAGACATGGACCTCCATTTCTCAATTTAACCCGCGGTAAACTAATAAGTACTTAGGCATCGTTTCATTTTGGAGCAGACTTCACAAGTTAAAATACGGATAGGCTATCGTTAGGTTTAGCTAAATTACAAAAATATAAAATTTCCACCAAATTTACACATTACTGGTATTTTTAAACACTTTACATTTTACACAATAACACCTTCATCAAGAGCAAACGGAGTTTGAAGTAGGTATTAGTTAGAAAACTATTAATGTTTTGAAAAGAAAATTAGACCGTATCAGGATAGTAATACAATTCTTCGAAAACATTGCAGATACAATTTTTCAATGTGATATAATTCTACATATAATGATTAATGTATAATGATTAAAAATAAGATTAATAGATAATAGACATAGCTTTAAGGTATTTTAAATAAATTCCAAGATGATAATAAAAAAAGCTTTGAAAATAATCCATGGTCTTAATAAATTGAATCATAGAAGACATACGAAACACAGTTTTGGGTTAAAACAGGTACCCCGCCACTGGCAAATTTGATCCTGATTTTATATTTGTTTTTTCGTGGTCTTAGTTGAATTTTGATCATTCTGATTTCGGGTTCTTAATGGTTATGGCCTGTTCTACCCACCCAGCCAATTATAATATTGCAACCACAGTTGCTGATTAAAGTAACGCTTTTTAATTCCATGTCATATTTAAAAGACATCCAAATAGCACAGTCTGTCGTCCTAATGGAGTTAGTAGAAACTCGAACGTTAAGTTGTATTAAATTAATTTAAAATTTTGTCACATTAAGTTATGATTTATCATAATAAGTATTGTGGAATGCACTCTATATGTACTAATAGCTGCTTAATAGCTCATGGATGTTTATATAGCTGCAAGCTAAGATTATAAAAAAATCTCTTGTAAAGTCACAAACACGTTGCGGGCCTGCGGCGCAATATTGCGTGGCGCTGCCGCAATATTGCATCACTGGCATTTAATGTGTAAAGTACTGTGCTCTTCATTAGGATGGCAGAGTTGCCTACTTGAGAACTTAAGTCCTAGGGTGTGAGAATTAATTTTGACAGTGATGCTAAAATGCTTCCATAACTTACAAGATAACATTAGTTTCACTATACTGCTAAGCGGAGGAGCTCGAGAACTAAGCTATCGTTAGACAAATTTGCTGTTGCATGTTGCAGTCATCTTTCATTTCTGTAGGCGTAGAATTAGATCACCAACAATAAAACGTTTCTAAATACCCGTCTGTTTAACAAGGAAAGAATTCGTAAACAACTGTGCGGTTTAATGTTTACGTTTATGTATTATGTTATGTTTGCGCACGTGCTATGCTCTGTCAATATCGACTAGCTAACTAGCTTCTGTTTTCGTTTTGTCTACAAAAATACCTGCATCTTTAACAAAATATGATATATCTTTGCAGGGTATAGTGAGAGTTTCAGATTTTCGAAATTCTCACATTTTATATCTATGAGATGAAAACTCTAGCATTCCATAGTACAAGGGGAAGTCAGTGGCAGCACTTGGGAATTGTGACTCAAGTTTAGTTTAATGGGATCCCTTCACGATATGAATGTCCAACACTCACGCCCGCCACCCCGACTTGTCTCTCTACCCAGCCATATTTGGTGAGATTCTGTGAGAGTCTGTGTTCCAGTGTAGAACTTACGAAAACTCTATATATTTAAAACAAACAAACCAACTGCGATCAGAATCAGAACAAATTATTTGAACACGTCGGCTGGAGCTCAACCGTCCTTGACCTCAATAGAACTAAGATTTAATAACAAGATACGTCTGATGAAAGCGTAAAGCGATCACGCCATACTTTGTCCAACTTCGATCCATAACTCCGCTATGCAATACAGGTAACAATTTCAAAGGTAGATAATAATAACTACTACAAGGCAATATAGGTATCACTAATGTGCTAAGTTTTTCCGCTAAAGTAGGTATACGTATTTTCGTGTGTATATTTACAATTTGGTCATAACTTCGCTATCCTACTAAACAGAGATGATACTAAAAAATCACTTTCGAAGTTGAGATTTCCCGAGACAATTTCCGTTAGCAAGCTTAATGCCATAGCAGTTTAAAAGAAAACAATTTCGAGAATATTTCGTGAAAAGTCTGTCTGTATTCAAGAGATCCATCATCATCATCACCAGAGCCTTAACGTTCCCACTGTTGGGGTACAGACTTTCTGTATGGATGGTAGACTAAAGAAGAATGAGCCCTAACTCAACATGGTAGTCCAGTGTGGATTGGTGGGTATTAACTTTCTCCAAATACAAGTAACTAATTATAGATTTAAAAATAATAAAATTGATATATTATTAAACAATACTATACTTATTAGGAATTTCTAAATAAATACGAGGCACAAGTTCAGTAAGTGCGTAAAGCTTTTATTCCCTAATTCCTTTGCATTCTAAATGCCTGAAAAGTAATGTATGCCTACTGTTTTAATGCCAGAAGCATAGAATATAGATCACAAATATTATTAAAGTGATACCTTTCGACAAAGAGATAAAATAATCAGAAACCCATGTCCTATTTAGATGTCACCATGTTTGTGGGAAAACAAACAGTAAAACATGTGTTTTCTAAATATAGATACATATTTGCCACAGAATAAATTGTTTGAAGTAACTTAGGAATAGACTCAAGCATTTTCTTGATCAATTTGTACAGTAGAAGAAAATTGATACAATGATCACAAGTACATAATTGGTGTTTAAATACCGTCAGTAGTCTTCTGAAATAACTTTTTATCAATCAACAGTAATGTAATTGAATTACATAATTAAACTCTTTACTATTTCATAAAGTTGGCAAGAACTCAATTCATAATCAAATCCTTAATTGTGACCATTATTGTACTTAATTAAATGAGATTCAAAAAGTGACTGTTAGTGATTATTTACATTAAATTTCATTTACATAATTGTTCCCTTAGGTTAGTATCTACAAAGTCAGTGATATTACAAACTAGATTTAGGCCCAATTGTAAAAAACTTATCAAACTAGGTTCAACTCTGTTGAACATTCAAACAACCATTTTGTGTCTGTCAAACAAACCAACAACAATAGAATGATGTTTTAATCTTTCAATAGACTCATCCTAGATTGAGAAGTTGTGTGCAAGTGAACCTTAACATTAAGAATCTATTTTATCATTCTCAATTTATGGAAAGTGACTACAGTATTCTTGCAATGTCTTGAACTTGTCAAATATATGGAATTTAAAATAGAATAAAATTTACAGTAGTGCATTGATGTGTATAAGTTCAATTTTAAAAATATGCCAAATTGTGTTGATAGGAATTAGAATATTTCAAAACATTGCAAGAACATTTCATTTAAAATTTTGTGCAGTACAATAGGACATAATGTGTACCTTATTAAAAGTTGTTCTCTACCTAATAAAGCGTAGAATATTATTGTGTCCATAGATTTGAGCTTCTTCTTGAAACTATCATATTAAATCCTAGGCATTTACTATAATATCTCCTAATGACTCTTAATATGCTGCAAAATGCATTGGTCAAGTAAGAGATTATAGTAAATGCATGATAAACATATCAAGCGTCTAACACTGAGATCTATACGCTTGATATGTGCTGCACCCTAAGCTCCCTTATTAAGCGTAGTAAAGATATGACTTCAAACTTTGACTAGTACAGTTTACGTAATCACAAAGAGTTAAGATTAACTTGGTTTGTTTAATGTGGTTGTACTTTTTGACTTGCTATCGTGTGGAGGGAGTGGACGAGCAACACCAACTTTCACCACACCACGGGGAGCACCCTTCAAAGCTTGCACAGCTTTGTCTAGAGTAGCATTCTTAATACTAACACCATTCACAGACATCACTCTATCCCCAGGGGATATTTCACCATTTTTCTCAGCTACACCACCAGGAACTAAACTCCTTACCACAATTACAGTTCCATTAGGGTCTATTGGGTCTTGGTAGTCTAGTATTGAGAAGCCTAAACCTTGGTCTGCTTTCACCAGCTCTACAATATCTTCTTTACTATGCCACATGGCTAATCCAGAGACACACTCCAGTGAACGTGATTTTTTAGAATGCTCTGAGTGATTAGTTAATGTTGCTGTACTTGATGTGTTTATTGATGTATCTGATTGAGCCTTTACTAATGTAGTCAAGTTATTCAAACTACCTGATATGATTTTTCTGGCTTCAAATCCTTCTCTATCTTGTGCTAAGTTAATAACAGGTCTAGGGCCGCTGTCTGTGTTGCTCCTTGCACAAACTATGCGAACTCTATTTGGTAATTGCTTTAATATATTGACTACTTCAGTGTGTGTCAGGCCATGTAATCTATATTCATTCGCTTCTAAAAGTTCATCACCAGCTAATAAAGTGCTTTGCTGTCCAACTGGACCATCAGGAAGTACAGATCTAATATAATGGTGTGGTCTAACCTCTTGGCCTCCTTCAACATCTACAGTACCTTCAAGACTAATTCCAAGGCCCTCAAGTTTATGCACCACAGCTACAATAACTTCTTTTTCATTACCCACTTCATCTTCCCACTTTTTCTTTATTTCTTCTCCACTAACTGCCAGAATTTCATCAAGTCTCCTATCTAATTCCTCCTGAGTAGGATCTGGATCGTCTAATTCTGCCACTTCTAACACATTGGAGTCTATAGTAGTATTTGATTCAGGCTCAGGTTCTATTTCAGTGACACTGTTGTCAGCTTGCGAAGGCACAGGGAACCAAGAGAGAGTAGTTGTAGACGGTGACGGTGAAGACGGCCTCTCTTCGTTATTAAAAATTACTAATTGAAGGTGGTCATATTTTGGACCCCTCAAATATCTTTCTAATACCAAGTGAACCGATATACCTGTGTTTTTCATAATATCCACAGCCTGGGGATTACTTTTATCTGTAAGTGATATCCCATCAACCTCTATAATTCTATCATTCATTTTAATTTTACCACTTTGCTCAGCACTGCTGCCTTCTATTATGCTCTTCACAAATATTCCAGATAGTTCTTCTTTTTCGCATACATAACCCGCTACAGTAATGCCCAAACCGTATACATTTTTATTTAAATCCACATGCACCACTTCCACTTCAGGCAAGTGCGGTAACTCTGCAGGTACACTAATTGTTATGGAAGGGGACACCGTTTCAGCTACTATGGGATGGTCCGGGATCTGCTGTGGATTAATGCCAACCACACTCACAGCGGCAGCTACTACATTTTCTGTGTCGTCTTCTTGGCCATTTAAGTATTCATTGTAACACTGTGACACATCATATACAGCACTGTACCCATTCTCAATGAGGTGGCGGTCGAGAAGTTCGGGGTCCTGGAGCAGCTTGGTGGGAACTAGGGCAGTGCCAGGAATCGGTCCACGCAAGGCCGCTGCGGGGTCGGATGGGCGTGCCACGAGTAGCCGCACAGCTGGCCCTGCCTGGCGCAGCACCGCAGCAACTTGCTCCGAGGTGAAGCCTCGCAAGTTCACGGAGCCCACCTGGAGAACGTGATCGCCGCCCTGCAGTCGGCCGTCTTTATCTGCAACTCCGCCTGGTAGCACGTACTTGATTACCACGCCCGTACTGCGACCTCCGACCAGGTTGAACCCGAGCCCATTGCCGTCGTTGGTGAGCTCTACGACTTCCACCTGGGCCCACTCGGTACTCAGCACCATCGTCCTCACCATCGGGCCATTATAGACGTTACGTGATACACACTGTCCCAACTCCGCCGAGGTTATGGTTCGCTACTTGCGACATCGCGCCGCAAGAACCACGCCACACGACACGAAAATCCGAAATAATCAAAAATAAACAATACTTTGCCTTAGAACATTGTATTATTGTGTAAAATAAAATAATAAAAATGACATTTACATACTTGCTGAAACGGAGACAGCGAGAATGTGGCCAGCTGCTTCGAAGTATGCCCGTCGAATAAATTATTTCTACCATTTTGGTATAATATTGTTGATAATTAAAAAAAAATACTAAATACCGCTGAAGAATTTTAATTCTGTTTGATTGTCTTTTCTTTTCTCAAAAGATATATAAATTAAAAAGTTCTGTTTTTAATTTATATATCTTACCCAACAAACAAACACACAAGCAATGATATATTGTTATTGTTAATCTGTGGTTTTCTCTAAGCTTTGGAAACAACAAGCCAAAGAAAGCACTCAATAGATGGCGTTGACGTAAGGTAGTAGTCCTTTTTTATCTTCACGGTTCTGCAACTCAACAATAGATGGCGCAAACATTTATTTACGATTAATATTCTGCTACGAGACTTGTAGTTGCCACCCTTATGCCGTCTCCGTGCCGTGCCGTAGTCTCCGTAGCAACTATTACCCCTAACTTAGGTAAGGTGACCAAAAAACACTGGCATACGAACGAGAACGCTTCTGTAATAATATTTGGTACCTACCTAATCGATGCAATAAAATTTAATAAATCAGTGCTGTGATGCGATAAGGTACCTACATTTAATTGTTCATTACCTTCCGATTCTGTTAGAAAACTGTTATTGTCTGATGTAATCTGCGGAAACCTCTAAATTATAAAAAAAATAATTTGCAGAGAATAAATAAAATCAAAAATATAAAATGCAGCGTTCCTCATACCACCTAGCAATATACTGCATCTTTGGTGCCCGATAAATGGCAATAGGCTCGCCACCTATTACATGGGACCTAACATAATTGGCGAAATGTGGGTGCTAGTTCACCTCTGCCTACCCCTTCGGGGATATAGGCGTGATGTATGTATGTATGAACAGAAAAAAAGAGGAGATCGCCGTTACAATGCCGAATGTAAGTACCTAATGGTTATAGATCTAATTAGCCGGGCGTTCTATCGTACCTAGGTAGATTATGTTACGTATATCTATTAGAGCTCAACTACTATATTATATATGCTACTTATATCGTTACGGTGGTCATGCCGATCTCAACCAAGTATCATCTTGTCTTCATCGACAGCTTAGTTGTTGGTCGGTCAGCTAGCTATTGTACTGTTTTTTTTTTCTTTCTTTATAATGTTGTTTTTTTTGTATTTTTCTATGTGTGCAATAAAGAATATAATATTATTATTATTATTATATTTTTGAGAGCCCCAATATATTTTATTCAAAATTTAATATTTGCAGTGCTTGATTGTCTGCTAGTGTCTTTTATAAAGACCTATCTGTAGCGGTAAACATACATACATAAATCACGCCTATATCCCCAAAGGGGTAGGCAGAGGTGCACCCACGTTTCGCCAGATATGTAGCGGTAAAGTACATACATACATAAGTCACGCCTATATCCCCGAAGGGGGCAGAGGTGAACTAGCACCCACGTTTCGCCAGTTATGTTAGGTCCCATGTAATAGGTGGCGAGCCTATTGCCATTTATCGGGCACAAAAGTCGCAGTAGGTACATAGCTAGATGGTATAAGAGGAACGCTGCTGCCCATTCCTCATCACTGATTTATCCTTAGTCGCCTTGTATGACACCCACGGGAGAGACTTGGGGTGGTGACAATTGTATTCTACTCTGCCGTCACCACACGGCACAGCGGTAAAATGATCGAAAAAAATAAGTTTAGGTACCTATATGAAAAATATATGCCTTACTGCCGCACTCAGAGACGTCAAATAACGTTAATGAGTACTTAACGGCAAAAAAATACAATTCAAAACTACTCGCTATTCTTGCCGGGTCTATGGTCTAGGTTTGAATGAAAATTTTTGACATTAAATACTCTTTAAAGTTAATTGACGTCTCTGAGTGCGGCAGTTAGTGAACCAATTTATAATAACACAAGTTATGCGGGTTTAACTGGCATGTATTTTTTATGTAAACACATTTAATTTCGATCATTTTATAGCAACGGACAGGTCTTTACAAAAAAATTAGGTAACGTCAAACTATTCGTTAACATCATAAATACACGTGTGACATCAGACGGACTGCATCGCAGCTACCGCGCGCGGTCTATACATTTAACTGCGTGCAGTTGTACGTCCGACTTCGTGCAGTCATGGTATCAACTGCACGCGGTCGGCTGCAGTCGAGTGAAGTCAATATCAACTGTATGTAGTCGTGCCTTCAACTGCGCGCGGTCGGCTACAGTTGTATTGTCGCCGCATGCTCTCCACCGCCGTTCGCATGCAGTTACTCTTGGAGCCGAATGCACGTCGGTTGCGTCGAACGGTTTCAAAAATGGATTGAAGATGAAGACACTGATTATTTTAGTAAATTGTTTAATTAATCAAATCAGCAGCAACTGACATTCTAAAATAGTTGTAAAATTTACTTTCATATTGTCTTAATTTCGGATACAGTATGAAAAAATCACCTTCCGTATGGAATTTAATAGCAAAGGATCAATCCATATCCGCGCTACACGTTGCAGCTTTTTAATTCGATTACTACATCGCTGCCGGCGGTGGCGTCGTATTAATGTTATTAGAAGTAGTGCCTGTGCGTCCATTTCGACGTCAAATCAAACACTGAGCTCCTGGTCTAGATGCTTGGCGTCAACTACGTGAAGTCAGATCCAACTGCAGACAATTGCATGCAGTTGAATATAGCGACTGCGTGCGGTTGCCGATGCGACTTTGTGCAGTTGTTGTGGTGCAGTCCGTGTGATGGCGGCCTAAGGCTGGTTTTATCGTTACGCGTTTCGACAGCGCTGTTAGGGCGCGCGCGCTTGGAGATGTATGTGCTTAGTAGTCGCGTTTCAAAGTTGTTGGCGCTTGAGCAGCGCCGTTCGGTGAACGCGCGCATATATCTCCGAGCGGCGCGCCCTAACGGCGCTGTCAAAACGCGTAACGATACAACCAGCCTTAAATCTGTGAAGTTGTTTTCTTTAGGGCCCTCGCTCACCGATACAGTCCCGACAGATTTTTTGTAGCGATGTTATCGAGCGTTCGCATCGATACAGTCGCGACGCAGTCTCTAACTCTGTGCACTCGCCACGTAACCATGATTCAGTCGCGATACTGTCGCGCTTCCGGTAATAGGGTGCCGTGTGAGTGAGAACCGAGCATAACGGTTCTCACTCACACGGCACCCTCCCGTTCTCACCCCGATGTCGTCTGACACGGTCGCGCACAGAACAAGTAAAATTCTAGTTTGCATCCATACAGTCGCGATGCCGTAGCGCGTTGCAAGCGCGACAAAAACGCGTTTGCATCGCTACAAAAACTCGAGCGAGGGGGAGGGCGAGGGCTCTTTTAAAGTAGGTACCAGTGTAAATATAAGAGTACATTACTACTGTGTTTATTCACCTCTGTATATTCCTTCGGGGATAAATTTGTGTGATTTATGTATGGAGATAGGTACCTACACTGAGTGAAGTGATATAAAAAACAATCGGTCACTTTGGGTGGAACCATTTTTAAAAAAGAAAACCTGAGTTTTTAATCACTTGGCCCGGCCATCACCGGCGGATTTCTTCTCATAAGCCAAGTAGAATTTAAACAATTTCATTTTCTGCCACATATATAGGTATTACTCTTAAAATGTGTACTAAAATATTTTGCCCGAGTAGATAGTAATATCTCAATTCCATCTAAAATTACCTACCTAGTGGTAGGTACGTTGAGGTATTAAATGAATTTAGTAAAAATACGATATATTGTACGTATTGAATTTCTCTAAAATTTTTATTGAGACATCGCTTTTTGCTTAGGTATAAATGCAGTTTAAATAGGGGACTTCGGTTGCCCCAAACTACAGCTACAGCATGACAACTGTATTGAATAAAATCGTGAAGTGTGAGAAATGTAATGTGATCAAAAATTGTTTTGCGGTGTTATAACATCGGTACTTACCTAACCTAATCCAAAAATCAAAATTTTAATTATTCAGTTGTTTTCAGTTTCAGGTATTATAGGTAGACGTATGTATTTTAGAAAACAAACTCCAAATAGGTCATTACAATTAGGTAGGTAAGTATGTAGGTAATTCTTCTTTAGTCTTCATTGTAGCTAAAGAAGTTAACTTAACTAAAAGAAGTTTTTTTAAGAGAAGAAACTGTTATATACGTAATTAATTAATTAATTAATTCTTTTTGATCTTTATTAGAAAATTAACAATAATAGGTACAAAGTAAAGAGAGTTCGAAAAATTTAAGTCTTGATGCGGGAAACCAACCCGCGCCCTTCGCATTCCGGGCAGGGCCTTATATCTACCACTCGGGATCTCCCGCGTCAAGACTATTATTTTTTTTATCCCACCATCTCGGAAAAAGCGTTTTTGCTCCTCGATATCTGAGTGCAAAAGCCGTTTTTATCCTCTAGAGGTTAAAGTAAATTTGAATTTAGAACATCGTGTGCAATGAGTTTGTGAATTCAAAACATCATTATACATATTTATTTCTACCTCCATGGTGCCGAAATTGTCATGCAACCTATTTTAATTTATTAGATTTTAATTTGAACATTATATAAATGTTAGGAAAATTAGTACAAAAAACCCCAAAATCTTTGTACTATTTTAATTTGTTAAAAACTCAGACTCGGAACCTTCTTGGTGTACTTTTTTTGTAATTTGCTTTGCGCGCGCCATTTTCTTTTCACGTCACAAATTTGTTAAAACCTAGGAGTTCCGTGACGGTCAATCAGCTTGGCGTCAATCTTGCTTTAAACATTTTGATCGTCTACAACGCTTGCTGGATGTCAAGCATTTAAAAGCTTTTTAGGTCTGTTTGATTTGTTTACGCTAGCAACGGAACAAAAACATACAGAAAATCAACGTGCTTGACTCAAGCTGATTGACCGTCTCGGAACTCCATTAGGGACGGTAATTTTTATTAGGGACTTACAGGTGTGTCTGGATGAATGTTGCGGGTGTGGCTGGGTGGATGGGTGGCTGTTGGAGGTGTGTCTGGGTGAATGGGTGTTTTGAGGGTGTGTCTAGGTGAATGGGTGTTTTGTGAGTGTGTCTGAATGGATGGGTGAGTATTTTGGGTGTTTCTGGGTGATTGGTTTTTTTTTGGGTGTGATTAGGTGTTTTGTGGGTGTTTCTGGGTGATTGAGTGTTTTTGGGTGTGATTGGGTGTTTTGTGGGTGTTTCTGGGTGAATGGGTGTTTTGTGGGTGTTTCTGGGTGAATGAGTGTTTTGTGTGTCTTTCTGGGTGAGTGGGTGTTTTTTGGGTGTTTCTGGGTAAATGGGTGTTTTGTGGGTGTTTCTGGGTGAATGGGTGTTTTGTGGGTTTTTCTGGGTGAATGGGTGTTTTGTGGGTGTTTCTGGGTGAATGGGTGTTTTTTGGGTGTGTCTGAGTGGATGGGTGTGAATGTTGTGGGTGTTTCTGGGTAAATGGGTGTTTTGTGGGTGTTTCTGGGTGAATGGGTGTTTTGTGGGTGTTTCTGGGTGAATGGGTGTTTTTTGGGTGTGTCTGAGTGGATGGGTGTGTATTGCGGGTGTGAATGTTGTGGGTGTTTCTGGGTGGGTGTTGAGAGTGTGTTTGGGTTAATGGGAGGGTGTTGTGGAAGTTTCTGGGTGATAACAGAAACTGTTGTGATTGTATATTTTTTTTTGTATTTTGCAATTTCCTCGTTGGGGGGGATGAAAAGTTACGTGTTGCACTCGAGTGCAAAGATTTTTCACCTTGTGCTCTTTTGATTCCCTCGCTATCGCTCAGGATTCTAATTTTTGAATCACTCGCTACGCTCGTGATTCAATTTTAGAATCCTTCGCTAGCTCGGTCATCAAAATTGAGCACGCGGTTAAAAAACAACTTTGCACTCACGTACAACAAATAACTATTTCCTTTGTACTTCTTCTTTTCCGTTATCCTACTCTAAGTAGGGTCGGCACAACACGACACAACATGTCTTCTTCTTCCACTCTCTTCTATTAGACGTGAGCTCAGTATGAACTCCCCTCTTTCCCATATCATCTTTCACACAATCCATCCATTGCTTCTTCGGTCTTCCTCTCATTCTAGGTCCATGCACATCCATACTTAACATACCTCTAGTTACGTAACATTCATCCCTCCTCATTACATGCCCGTACCACGCTAACTCCTCAATTTTTCGATAATCGGCGCTACTTTCAGACTTCCTCTAACGTACTCATTTCTAATCCTGTCTTTCCTAGTCATCCCACACATTCATCTCAACATTCTCATTTCCGCTGCATGCATTTTTCTTTCATCCCTCGCTTTCGTTGCCCAACACCTTTGTACTTATTATTCTTAATTTAAAAAAAAGGACTATTTCTAACCAGTTTTTCTTTGTTATCTAAACTTGGTAATTCATTACGCTTGGGCCACATGAGTAAAGAAACGCTGGGATGCAAAACAAAAGCAGCTGTTTATTGCTTTTTCTTTATTGTTTTATAATTGACTACACATACACTCGTCAAAAACAATTAGAGGTATATCTTCATTTACGGTGGGTCCCAATATTATACCAACAGTTGAAGATAGATAGACTACAGCTTAGTTCCTTCTGTTATTTATCGTACCTAGTGTACCAAAAAATGCCAGGCAACTAAACTTTAGTAAGCTTACTTTTAACTGTAAGTAGATAGATAATTGAGATCCGCTGTAAGTAAATTTTGATTTAGGATTTAGTACCTACTTATTACATAGGGTCTAGATGCAATATTAATATAATGTTTTCATTTGCACGAGCACTACACATTTGAAATAAAACAACTTTTACGAATAATAATTATAGAATCAAAAATTTTATACGAGTATAAGGTTTTTGTTAGTGATGTTCAATGTAGTTTAAATGTAAAGTAGTAAATAAAACAAACACGATAAATTTAAGTACTTTTATTTAATTAATATATAATAAACACATTTATATTAAGTAAAAGAGCGGGTAATTCTCTAGGCTGTGGGTAAGTAAGATGGATGCCTATTTGAATACTATCAATACCTATACCTACATACATTTACCTCCAAAAAGGTAGGTTAACTTGTATAAACACCCAAGTTTCGCGAGCTATGAAATTTTAGTCGATCCTATTGCCAACTATCTTATAGGTAATAGAAACTATATCAAAAGTGACACGCGGAATCAAGGACATGTAGATCAGATCAGATAAGTATGACTGATATACCTACGTGGTTACATTGGAGACAATAAAACTGTTTGTAAAAATTATGTTGCAAGATTCGAGTACTTAATTATTGAAAAAAAACCCTGTTATCCAACCAACCATCCATCCAATAAACCAGTCTCTATATTATATAATAGGTACTAGGAAAGTAACTGCTCATTCCTCGTTACATTTATAAACGTTGTCACCTTGTCCGACACCCGCAGCAGAAGTGGGTGGTGTGGGTGTTAATTGTATTCTGGTCTGCCTTCATCACACGTCCACTAAATAAATATTCATTTGTCCATACATCAATTACTTAATAACTACATTTGGTAACCAAGATGCGTTTGTAATGGGCGTCTGCCTACACACCGGAGGGTACCTACCCACTAGATTGCTTAGGGCCTGTTTCACAATCGAAAAGTAAGTTCGAAGTAGCTTACTTTGCAGATCAATTGACATATATTTCATATCCACCACTGACGCTGGCATAACTCTCATTAAACACATATTTGATGCTTGGGAAAATCGGCAGGATGCTTTGGGTATTTTTTGTGATCTGTCAAAGGCATTTGATTGTGTTTCACATCAAACATTATTAGCGAAATTACAACATTACGGTGTATCTACTTCCTCATTGAAACTGTTAAAGTCATACCTGAGTGACAGGACTCAAAAGGTAGTGATTAATAAAGCCGAGTCCTCGGGTTCACGAATGCGAATGGATGTTCCTCAAGGATCAATACTAGGACCATTGCTATTCATAATATATATAAATGACATTCCCTTCTATACAGAATATCTATGTGACACGGTGCTATTTGCAGATGATACCTCATAAATTTTCAAAATAGACAGAGGTAAAGATAATTATGATGACATCAATATAGCAATTTCCAAGGTTCTAGATTGGTTTACAAATAACAACTTGCTACTCAATTCTAAAAAGACCAAATGTATTAAATTCTCTTTACCAAATGTAAGGCAAGCTAGTAGTCAGATTGCAATTAATAATGAAACAATTGAATGTGTCAATTCTACAGTGTTCTTAGGAATAAGGTTAGATTCAAGATTGCAATGGTATCCCCATATTTCAACTCTATCCGAGAGATTAAGTTCAGCAGTATACGCCGTAAAAAAATACGGCTATTAACTGATGTTCAAACAGCCAGACTTGTATATTTCAGTTACTTTCATAGTGTTATGTCGTATAGTTTACTGCTTTGGGGCACAGCTGCTGATATTCAGGATATATTTATTTTACAAAAAAGAGCTATACGTGCTATTTATCAATTAAAACCTCGCGACTCACAAAAAAATCTATTTAAAGACATTAATATCCTAACTCTTGCTTCACAGTACATATACGATTGCATTCTATACGTCTACAAATATCTAAACACATTTGCAAAAATTAGTGATATTTATAAATGCAATACTAGAAATAAAAACAAACTTTCCTTCCCTAGACTAAGATTACACAAAGTAGCTAATACTTTTGTAGGTAAATGTATACTTTTTTATAATAGGATTCCAGATTCTGTGACTGAACTGCCTTTACACAAATTTAAGCCCTATATAAAAAATATACTCCTGAAAAAGGGGTACTATAAAATTCAGGACTGTTTAGATGACAAAGATGCTTGGAATCAATAACTTTTACATACTTATTATATAAATACTAAATATCTTTATCCAGTATGATTAAACGATTGCCCTTGAGTGTTCTTTATTTAAAATAGACATTGTATTTGTTGTAATGAAGGATGTCGATAACTTCAGAATTTGTATCTTTATTGACATACTATTACTTGACGTTGTAAGTTATTGACATCTTTCAATTTCCAATTATTAATTAATTTAAATTACTTTTCTTGCCCGTTCTTCTCAGGACAGGGCCTCCTGGTAGTTTGCGAACGGATGGCGTAAATTTCTTGTCTTGATGATTCATAAGTGTATTGTAATCATACCAGATATGAATAAACGAATTTTGATTTGATTTGATATTACTACTGTCAAATGATCTGCGAAGTAAGCTACTTAGAACTTACTTGTCGATTGTGAAACAGGCCCTTAGGGTCTGTTTCACAATCGACAAGTAAGTTTGAAGTAGCTTACTTTGCAGTTCAATTGACATAAATTTCATACTACAACTGTCAAATGATCTGCGAAGTAAGCTACTTAGAACTTGCTTATCGATTGTGAAACAGGCCCTTAGTAGGATAATCTAGTGGGTAAATACCCTCCCAGGTATAGCTCTAACTTCTTATTATATAGGTACAATTATGTGTAATTACTGAAGGTAGGTTATACTTAGGCCAAAGCCTGTAGGTAGCTAAGCTATGTAGATATTAGGTGTTAAATAGGCTTTAGATATACCTACTGATCGAAGACTTCAAGATGTATATATTTTTACCATTTCTTACCTTTATTGTATTTGCAAAAAAATGTACTTATTAATCCAATCTAACATCATTGCAGTTCAAATATTTTGGTAGAGTCAGATAGGTGGAGTCCCAATGCGTGATCAAAGATTCTTATTTACCAGTAGAGACAATTGGCATCTATAATAACAGCAATAAAGGTGATTTCACTTAACTGCGGGCTTAGCACGGGGTCGTGGACAAATCTCTCTTCACCACTTGACAGTGTTTTGTCTCGAGGTATAGTGGGAGTTAGAGCGAGAGGAAAAGATTTTCTTTCCCCCGAAAGAGTTGTGTCCACGTCCCGTGCTACGGGGGCTCGATAGGCTAATGATTTCCATCAATTCAAAGAAAATAAAGCCATTTGATTTTAATTTTAACATTATATAAATGTTAGAAAAATTAGTACAAATATTTTGGTGGTAAGAAAAAGGAGGATATTGAGGAATATGAATTTATTTCTACATTGCGAGGGCTTACAACGTGAAGTGTAAAGGTTAGAAAAATTTTGTCAAGTTAATTAGTGTCTTGAGTGGTCGAGCGGTCAGGCACCTGCCCGGATACCAGCGGACGCGGGTTCGATTCCCGCCTCAAGATCATAATTTTTCGAAATTCTTTTTCTAACCACCAAAATCTATGTAAAAATAATGGCAGAAAATTTTCGAAAAAGTATTGCCCTGACGCGGGAAATGGTTAAAGCCCAACTCGTTTCTGTCTTTATGCTCTTTGTTATATTTTTTGTTTTTCTAATAATTAAACTTAAAAAATTACAACCTATTTATCAGCTATAAGTTCAATATAACACCGTTTTGAAACGTTCAGTAATTACGAACTAAAAGATTGGTTCCCATTTCGCCATTCTCCATTATATAAATGTATTACATACATACATACATAAATCACGCCCATATCCCCGAAGGGGTAGGCAGAGGTGAAATCTCACCCGCGTTTCGCCAATTATGTTAAGTCCCATGTAATAGGTGGCGAGCCTATTGCCATTTATCGGGCACAAAAGTCGCAGTACATTGTCAGGACGGTAGTATAAGAGGAACGCTGCTGCCCATTCCTCATCACTGATTTATCCTTAGTCGCCTTGTACGACACCCACGGGAGAGATTTGGGATGGTGACAATTGTATTCTACTCTGCCGTCACCACACGGCTCCAAATGTATTATCTATTAATAAATACATTAGGTATATAATGTTTAAATAAAAATTCAATTCGTTATGAATGTCAGTTACTTAAGCTAATTCTTCATGAAGAGGAAAAACAATGAAACAATGGTGTAGGTATACAATAAGATATAATAGTAGGTTTGTACACAAACATATAGAACAATGCACAATAATTTCACCCCCCCACGGTTCGCATGTTAAAACATAATCACTTTTATGATTGATTTCGATGAGTTTTGATCACAAACAAAATATTTATCCAGATGATTGAATATCTGAAAGCTCAAAATAACATTTGATATTTCAACCGTTTGATCAGTAAATCTGCAATAACATTAAGCGGTCAATACTACCTGAATAAAGTCAGTAGTATTGATAGAGCACTTAATACCTAAATTGGTTCCTACAAAGATTTTGGTGGTTAGAAAAAGTTTCATAAATGCGTCTTGATGCGGGAATTCCCGCTTTCGAACTTTTTCCAACCAACAAAATCTTTGTACTCATTTTTCTAACATTTATATAGGTACCTAATGTTAAAATTAAAATCGAAAACCTACATAAATAAGTGTTCATATGAGCAACGGCAAAGACACAGTAGATAGATAGGTAGGTAGGACTAATCTAAACAGAAGGCACCAGAATTTGAACCACTATTCTAATTTTGAATTGAGAAGAAAAAAGCCCCTAAATTAATACACAAAGTTCTGAAATAAAACAACTTTAACTGCCGCACTCAGAGACGTCAAATAACGTTAATGAGTACGTTACGTCAAAATATGACAATTCAAAACTAGTCGCTATTCTTGCCGGGTCTATAGTCTAGATTTGAATGAATTTATTTGACATTAAATACTCATTAAAGTTAATTGACGTCTCTGAGTGCGGCAGTAAGAGATCTAACTCGCGAAGTGATTTAAACATTACGCATTTTATTTAAACATTTAGATGTTAGAAAAAAATATTATAAGTAGTAAAGAAAATAGTCGATAGGTCGAATTGTGGAGTACGCGGGTTCGAATCCCGCATCCAGGCTAATAACTTTTTGAAATTTTTCTGACTTTATTTTCTTCAGTATTATATCTATTTCAGTGTTTTTAATAACGGCCTCTATATACCTAAAGTGATATTCTATGCTGGCCTGGGAGCGAACATCGGGAGGTACACCGGCAGATCTGACGGAACCCGCGACCACCAGCGGGCCTCCGCGGGGATAAAAGGAGACCCTACGGCAGGGGAACCTGTAACCTAGGCTCCTCTCTTGATCCCGCGGAGAGACGGTCAGAAGTGGGTCGTTTTAGTGGAGTATGCCCCGTCCTTCAGACGGGGAGAGTCCCACATACCCCTGCATCGTCTGCAGCGTAACCTGCATTTTTTTCCATTATAAAAAAAGCGAATATATAACGTAGAATAGGCCAGCCCCGACTCATCCCATGGGTGCCGTAAAAGTCGACTAAGGGAGATTGCCCGGTGTAGACCAATAAGCACCTTGGGGCACCCGAATGGTGGAGGGCAAACTACCAAAAACAGCATACCCAAAGAGGGTTAGTGTTAGGCAGGCGGCCGGCAACTTTGAGCAGTATGGATTGGAATGTTGTCATTCCAATCACTCTCTCCGTCCATCGGTCTCTCGACATGGTCCGTTCCGTCTCTTTCACTCTTGGCACCTTTACGGTGTGATGGATGATATGAATCAAAAGGGAGTGGATGGCTTGATGACCGATATGAATGGAAGAGGAAACATACTGCGCCGATCCCAGATCGACTGGGAACAGGGCAGGGTGAAGAAGATATACCTAAAGTGATCGAAACGTCAAGTTACCTAAATAACAATGCCAAACACCTAAATAAATTAACTTATGCGAGTTAGATCCGTTAAAGTTTAGAACATCAATACACAAATTCTTTAAACATTTGAAACTAGAAGATGACAAAATGTAACGAAAATATTTATACATAGATACGGCCTATTATCAAATTTATTTAGGTACCTACCTACGTAAGTAAAAACAAATACCTACTTAAATAATACCTACAGATAAAAATACCATATAGGTATCTACCTAAACTTAAAAATAAAATACCTAGGCCAGATTTTACGAATAGCCTAAGTCTTGAGGTGGGAAACAAGGATCGTGGAAGCTGCGGAATCGGGTCCAGTAGATATTTTATTATATTTGCAAAATAAATCTGACAATCATAGAAGTTCAAATATTTTGGTAGAGTTGATAGGCAGAGGTAGAGACAATCGGTAGATATCTACGCAAACAGCAATAAAGGCAACAAAATATCTCCTCAACGAAACTATAACATGTTAAACATCACAAGAAATTAATGGAATAGGTACCTATAATAGATACATACGTAATAATCATTAGGAACCTACATACCTCTATAAGGGAGGCATCTAAACAGGAAATGAGCTGTTATTTATGTGGGCGGGATTGGCATTTAAAATTAAATTTGAAATTTGTGTTAGGTACAGAACATCTTGAATTTACTTCAATACCTATAGCTTTGGTTTATTACATCGTAGTAATGTTTACACTACACAGGTACATACTACTGTCTATCTCCTTTGAATATAGATACTAATAGAGCGGCACTTTAAAAGTATCCGTGACGCAGGGACTTACCTACGACTTACGGACTTACGTACGTTAAAAACTAGAGACGCTGGGCTTATATATAGGGAGGAAGGTGGGTACATAATGTTAGAAGTCCCTGTAAAGAAATTCTAAACTTCAGGTAGGTAATTAAGTCACTCGGCCACAATTAGAAACAATCTGACAGATTAGTGCGATGGGTTGATATAGCTG